>JAODAL010018028.1:0-75937 GCA_025379985.1 Phyllomedusa bahiana | reverse complement strand
TATTAGTTACCTGTATGCCAAAATAAATTTAAAAACCCCCCGCTGTCACTGCCAAAAATTTAACCCCTTTGTATGAGGGAATTTGTGGCACCCGGCATGCGGCCGGAGACGGCGACGAGGGGCCGCGCTTTTTTTTAACCTTGCGATCCGCTTTTTTTGCATTATGACCTCTTAAAACTTTCTGGGAAGGGCCCATTTTTGGGGAAACCCAAAAAAACAATGGGGGGCAACCCATAGACGTTGATTTCTCTGTATACAAAGCATACCACATCATAAGGGAAACGAGGGGGTTAAGCCCTTCCCTCAGCAAAACGGGGTTTTCCAATTTGAGGTCAAATAGTTTTGGGGGCTGCTTTTTCTTGGTTAAACCCCAAACCCCAGAAAAAATTTTTTTTTTGGACAACGGGATTTAACCACCGGGGTTTATGGGGTAGGGCCAGGGGTTTCCCCCTGTCCCCTTTCCCTACGCTAACTTACCTCAGCTGGGGGGGAAATCCTCTGTTTTTTTTTGGGAAAATTCTCCCCCAAAACCCATCCCGACAAGTTTACCCCTAGGGGCCCCATTTTTAACGATGATTTTTTCATTTTTTAACGGGTATTTTGCAGCAGGTTTATATTTTTTGGTGGGGGCCCCTTGAATTTTAAATAATTTTGGGATTAAAATTCAATATGAGTCGAAACAGACTGCCTATTTCCCTTTGATGTATTATCCCCAAGGCCCCCATGGGGTTTGAACTCTCAAATACATTTTCAGAAAGCCAACTCCCCTAACTTTTTTCCCAACGTGGGGGGAGTCCATCCAACTTTTTTAAAAAAAAGGGGGTTTCCCCCGGGGTCAGTCCCTGCGCCTTAGGAGAAATTCCCTCCTCTGAGGGGGGAGTTTCGTCACAAGTTTTGGGACCTTCGTGAGCAAATTTCTGGCAGTGGTTTATCCTGTTTTTGATTTTGACTTGATTTCAAAATCCCTTTAAAAAAGCGGATGTCTAGTCTTTTGACTCCAAGGGAAAAATCATGGATTCCCCAATATACGCGTACTTTGGGGACCTTTTAATAACCCCGGCACCATTTTTTTAAACAAATCATTCAACGTTTCTGGCACATTTAAAGAGGGGAATCCAAAACATTAAAGATCATCGGGGCAAAATTTCCCATTATTACATATTGGGGGGGGGCGAGGCAGAAGTCCCCGAGATCATGTGGTTCTTTAGCCCACTTCTCAATCCCCTTCCCCCCGATCATGGTTATCTAGACCAAAGGGAAACCTTTGTGTTGTTGGTTTGCATGTTCTTATGTGGAAAAAACAACCTGTTTTAAAGGGGTGAGATGAAGAAGACCCTTTCCATACGGGCCCCTTTATAACTGAAAACGTAATTTGGGGGGTAACCCCATCACCTGTTTAGGGGTTTGGGCAGAAGGGGAAAGTGGGGAAAAAAACTCGTTTAAATCCCCGTCGTATTTTCGGCTCTTTGGGGACATTTCGGGCATGAGCCCGGGAAAGGCTGTATAAAGGCATGTCTGGAACCATCTTGGGGGAGATGCAAAATGCCCAAAAATGGACAGGGCATTTTATAAAAACTTTTGTCAACCCCTTTAAAAGGGAAATTTTTTATAAAAAAATTACTACCGAGGGAAACATTTGGAATTTAATTTGGGGAAACCGGGGGGGCCCCTTTTTGGTCTAAAAAAAAAAAAATGGATTTTGGGTGGTTTTTTTTTGAGATCCAACCGGCCTTTTTTGGGGGCATGTATCATGTAAAACCTCTTTTTTTTTTGATTTTTTATATATTTGAATTTTTTTTACCCAAACCCTTTTGGGCAAAAAATAGGGGCTTTTAAAATCTCCCCCCTTTTTTCCCAATAATCATGTTCTTGAGTGTTTTTTTTACCCCGGCCTCTTGTTTTTTGTGGGGGCCCTTTTAAAAGTATCAGCTGTTTTGTCCTGGCAGGTTTTGGTTATATTTGGGCGGGGACACGTCACATCCGTGCGGGAAGCGCTCGCTTAAAGAAAGCGCGGCCCCTTTGTCGCCTTTTCCCGGCGCCCGCATCGCCCGGAGCCACACTCCGTCCCCTACATGGAGGTTTTTTGTTGGGAGTGACAGCGGCCGTTTTTAAGGGTTATTTGGCTACAGGTAAAAGGGTTTCGGGGTACTCTTGAAGGGGGGGGGGGGGGGGGGGGGGGGGGGGGGGGTTTTGTTTGTAAAATTTTTTTGATTTGGGGTAAAAATTTTTTTATTACCAGCTCTGTGGCCCTTCACTGGCTGTATGGGGCCCCCTTTTGTGAAATCCCCCTAGGGAAGAAAAATGTATTATTCCCCACTGTGCCAGGATCCCCCTCCTTTTAACTGAAAGGGGGTTTTTTATGAAAAACTACACGAGTTTCTTTTGTAGGGTTTTATGTGGGGGAAAGTTAAAAACCCCCACTTAGTGTCATCAAAATGGTGGGTCATATATTTTGTGAATTTTTTCGATTTTTCCCCGCCTTTGTTTTCCTTTAAGGGGATCCCTTTTATCCGGGGGGAAACGAAAAATGTTGGGAGGTTTTTATATGCATTTAGGGAAATTTTTGCACTTAAGGAGTGTATGGGGTTATTCAGTTAGGGATATGTCCCACACAGTACCGTCCTTTTCGGGACGATTATCCTGACTATTTGTAGGTGTCTATTTAGTTGCCTAGGGTCATTGTTGAGGTTGCCCGACCAATATGTGTTGTCATTTGCTATAAGTCAGTACATATCTCTTTTTTCTAGCGGTGCTATTAATTTAAACTGCAATATTAAAAGTTATATTTTAAATATTTTGTCCACAGTTCTGGTTTAGCGATTTGAGTGTGGAGGGACTGTGACTGGTGTACCTGTCACAATAGTGGTTTTACATACACACATAAGCTTATTATGAGTTTGTAGATGTACAGCGGGTGAAAATTATTGAACACATCAACAATTTTCCATGTAAATATATTTCTATTAACATGAAATTCTCACCAGATGTCAGTAACAATCCATCCAATCCACACAGGCAAAGAAATAAACGTAGATGTCATAAATTATTGTAAAAATTTATAATTACCGAGGGGAAAGTGTTGACACATTTTACTGAAAATGTATTTAATACTTCATACAAAAGCCTTTGTTGGTGATGATACGATGCCTACTGTATGGAGAAACTACTGGGATCTTGGCCAGTTTTTCCACACAAACACTTTTCAAATCCTGTAGGTTCTGTGGGTTCCTTTTATGAACTCAGAGCTTTAGTTCCTTCCATAGATTTTCTATTGGATTCAGGTCAGGTGATTGGCTGGGCCATTTATGCAGCTTTTATTTTCTCTCCTGAAACCAATTTAAGTTTCCTTGCTTGTGTTGGATCATTGTCTTCCTAAATGTCCCCCCCTCATTTCATCTTCATCATCCGGTGATGGCAGCATTTTTATCGAAGTCTCAGTACTTTTTCCATTTTTCCTTTAATTTTTATGAAGCTTGCCAGTGTTGTATGTTGCAAAACAGCCCCACACCATGATGCTCCCACCGTCAAACCTCAATATTGGTGTTTTTAGGGTGATATGCACTGCCTTTTGGCCTCAAAACATGGTGTGTATTATGGCATTTAAAGAGTTAAATTTTGGTCTCATCTGACCAAACTATATTCTAACAGTATTTCACAGGCTTATCTAAATGTCATACTTGAACATATTTTTTGTTCAGCAATGGAGTCTTGCATGGTGAGCGTGCATACAGGCCATGGAGGTCGAGTGCATTACTTATTGTTTTCTTTGAAATAATTGCCCCTGTCGATGCCAGGTTTTTCTGTAGCTTTCCACAGGTGGTCTTTTGCTCTTGGTCAACTTTTTTGATGATTCTTTTCACTCCTCTGTCTGAAATCTTGCAGGGAGCACCTGGTCGTAGCTGGTTTATGGTGAAATGAGGTTCTTTCCACTTCCGCATTATAGCCCCAAACGTGGTCACTGGAACTTTAAAGGGGTTGTCGCGCTACAAAGAATAGCTTTCAGAATGTAGGGAACACTAAATGAAGACATTTTCCAAATACATTGCTTTGTTCCTATTTTTTTGTTAAGGAACTACAAATGATTTATCACCTTCCTAGCTTTATTTGGTTCCCCCAGTGACCGACCTTTTTACTCCTTTTCCCCTGCTGTTTGTTCTATGTGATAGCAGGGAGTGATGTCATTGTCATCACACAGGTCTTGGCAGCCAGAGTGAGAGCCTGTGTGTTATCTGAACTTTCAGACAAAAGCCAGTAATTACTGTTGTTTACTTTAGATCAATCTCCTGCTAGCACTTTCAGAGAAGCTTCTAAGCTAATGTAAACTAATTAGCAGACTGAAAACACAGAGTTGAATACACAGAGTGAATGCACAGAGCTCTATGCTAATTACAGACAGTCTGACCAGGAAGTGACAGGATGCATCTATGAAACTCTGAGGGGAGACAACCCCTTTAAGTAATTCTTCTATACCGAATGCCATCAGTATGTTTTACAACAAGGTTGCAGATCTCTTGAGGCAGCTCACTGATTTTGCCTATCATTAGATGTTTCTTGTATGGAACCTTCATAATGGGACTTTTTATAGGCCATCAATTGAACCAGATGATATTTTTCACTAAGTGGCAGGATTGCTTTCTAATTACTGATAGATTTCAGCTGGTACCATGACTTTCCATGGTTTTTTGCACCTCTTTCTTCATTTGTTCAATATTTTTTCCGTGTCATTTCTCATTATTGCGCATACAGTATCTCACAAAAGTGAGCGCACCCTCACTTTTTTGTAAATATTGTATTATATCTTTTCATGGGTCAACAATGCATATATGATCCTTTGCTACAATGTAAAGTAGTCAGTGCACAGCTTTTAAATCAATGTAAATTGGATGTGCCCTCAAAATAACTCAACACACAACCATCAATGTCTAAACTGCTGCTAACAAAAATGAGTATCACATTTGGCACTCTTTTCATCTTTTATATAAATTTATTAATCTTTAACATGAAAAGTCCAACTTTAACGGACATGTATACAAATAAAAATAGAATTAAAAAAATCTGAGTAACCTATAAATAAAGCCCGCAAAAACTTCTTCATGTAGCTTTTCAATCCCGTGGATAGTGAGGAGAGTAGATGCAACGATCAGCCCCGTCGAGTTTCGAGAGCAACACGCCCTCTTTCTCAACTTAAAAGCCAGCTTAATGTGACATACTGCAAAATGATCCCCTCGCTTCAGAAAAAGGGCCGCAGGGCAATGTTTCCAACCCAAAAAATGACCCAAACACACCTCCAAGACGACCCAATTTTCCTTTCTAAAGAAAAAGGGGGTAAAGGGGTGGACCCAAAACCCAGACCAAAACCTTATTGAACAATGTGGGGAAACCTCAAAAGGAAGGTGAAGGGAAACCAAAGGGCCTAAAAATCAACCCCCCTGATGTCATCATGGAGAGCGAAAAAGGATTTCCCGTGGCTGCCCCCTGGAAGCCTAGTGAACTCCATGAGGGAAAAAAAGGTTTAAAAAAAGGTGGCCAACAAAAAATTGACACTTTTACACAATTTTCCATTTTCCTTAGGGGGTGTATTTATTTTGTTGCCAATGGTTTAGATATTGATGGTTTGGGGTTTTGTTATTTTTAGGCACCCAAATTAAAAACTGTTATCAACTTACACTTACTTTTTAGCAAAGTGCAATCTTCAATGTTTTTCCCATGTAAAGATATAAACAAAATTTTCAAAAAGTGAAGATACTCTAAATTATTTATGGCATCTACTTTGATTTATTTTCCCCTTTGGTGGTTGGGAAAGGGTTTTTTACGACACTGTGAAATTTCAATCAATACCCCTTTAAAAAAATAACCAAAAAATGGGTTTTTCATTTCTTTAATACTTATGTAATAAACATGAGGAAAAATGTTATCATGTATGCTTTCAGTTTGCATGTCGACTACATTGTATATAAAGATAAGGGCAGTACCACCGTGAATGCGACAAGCTACAAAGACAAAAAAACCTTTTTTTTTCCCATATGAGACGTACCCACCTAATGAAATATAAGAATGTTGTGACTACGGTGATTGCAGCAGTAACTATATGTACAACCCTAAGTACAAATAACTGCTTTTCACAAACATAAAATACAATATAAACTGTACTATAATAAGAAACATTTATATGGGATGTTATATTTTTTTACAGCTATGCAGCAGTGAGGAATTTTGGGAAAAAATTTAACCCGAAACCAGAAATAAGTGTTTGTGCTGTTAACAAAAAAAGCAGTTCTGTTTCAAAGAAGACAATGACGCTCAGTCAGAAGGTGCAAGGTCCAGCATGGATGAGAAGAAGAAGAAATACATTATTTTAGTACTTACATGCAAGCCATGGCTCTTCTGTCTGGAGCTTACCTACACTCTGCAACAGACACTGATGTGAGTGTTCACTTATTAAACCTTTTTTAAGGTTTTTTGACAATTCTCACATGAAAGCATTTCTGCCACCCCCTTCCTATTACTTTTTGGCATTTATTATTTTTTATTCTTTCAGCTTTTTTCTGATTTTCTAAGAAAATTAAAAGAAAACTATAAAATGAATTTCCCTTTCCCGCAGTTTTGCAAATAACATAAAATAATCTTAACAAACTTAAAAAGCATATGAATACCTCATGTTTGTGTTTGGAAATTCATGTATTAATGAGTATGACTGAGCGCAGAACATTCCATTTAGAGCAAAAAAAGAGATTTCAAAAAAAATATGAAAAAAAGGGCCATTAAAAAAGCTTTTTCTGGTGCATCGGGGGAAACTATTTACATTGCACAAAATGGGGGTATACTTTACACCAGGGGGTATGTTAAAGGGGGTGTCCCCACTACAAGGATTGCTTTTTTTGTTTAAAAAATTCACAAAAATTTTAAATCACTTTTCAATAAAAGGGCCAATTTTAAAGTGTCCTTTCCTATTCCTTTGATATTTCCCCCCTTGGGTTTGGGGTGCAAACAGCTCCTCAGGGGGGGCTATAGGGTTTCGACCCCTTTTAACTCTCCCCCTAGGGTGCCAGAAATGGTTGTTTTTAACTAAGCCTGGCTTCTACTGCAGCCTAGTATAAGCCAGTAAACATGCTCCTGAATTCAAAATGAAACCAAGAAAACAGGACTGAGGTGAGATGAATCAATGTAGTGAGACAACCCCTTTAAAGGCTCATGGCTCCCTCCATCCAGATAACGGCTCTCTATTTGGCATGACAGATAGCTGCGGTGTAGCACACCATGGATAATTATTTCTACTTAAAGGGGTTGCCAGTGGGGGAAAATTAATTTGCAGTGCGGTCAGGCTACAGAAAAAAAAGTTATACTTACCACTGCCTCCCACCATTCTAGCTCCAAAGCTCCCAAATATCCCATTCTCTTTACTTCTGGGTTCTTCTCCTGGCACAAAGAGAAGAATCACACTCTAATCATTTAGTATGGAGCACAAGCCAAGAAGTAAAAAAACAAGGGATCACGGTGAGCTCCAGAGTGTCAGCGCCTGAACAGGAGGAAAGAGTCCTTTTTTTTTTTTTTTTTTTACTTTTTTCACAGCCAGGTCCCATTTTATATGAATTGACCTCCACTGGACAGCCCCTTAAAATGTTTTAATAAATTGAAGAACGGGAACTACACACCTGTTTTACATTAAAATCATATTTGCCACTTAAAAAAAATAAAAAATTTTATGCCAAATATTCATCGAGCCAGAACTTATTTTTCTGATGATTACACTGTGTGAAGGGTTTTCTTTGGTATTATTGGGCACATGACAGTTTATCACTTTTTATTCTGCTTTTTTTTACGAGGCTGGATGTACAAAGAAATGCGATTCTGGCATGGATTTTTACTTACATATTTATTTTTGCTATGTTAACTGTACAGATTCAATAACATGATCATTTTAAATATAAGAGCATTATGGCTGTAGCGATACTTTTTTAATATATTTTTTCTAAATAAAATTTTATTGGGGAAATATGGGTTTTGTATTTGCCTTTTTATGAATAGGTTTATTTTCAATACTAAAACATTTTAATCCTATTATGGGACTACAGTATGCAATCACTTGATTGCTTTTATAATACATAGCAATATATTACTATATTGCTATGCATTATGCCTTTTGACAGATTTATATGACATGAAGGCCATAAACTCTGCCAAAATTGTACTACTATTACACCCTTTCTATAAGTAGGGTAGGGAAGGAGATCAGTGAAATCCCGATACATTGCAGTACATCAGTACAAGCGATTGCATATTCAAGTCCCTGAGGGAGACTATAAACTACCATGAAATAAAAAAAGTTTAAAATTACGATTAATAAAACCTTTTTCCCATTTATCATATAAAAATAAATAAAAAATATTAACTTAACTTTTATTGTTGCATCAGTAAAAGTCTGAACTAATACATAATTATGGTCTTTATCCAGCATGGTGAACACCATAAAAAATAAATATATATTCAAAACCAGATGTGAAGGTTTTTTAATCATTCCATCTCCCAGAGAAAAGTGGAATAAAAAGTGATCAAAAAGTCGCACTATAACCCAAATTAGTACCAATAAAAACTATACTTCACTATGCAAAAAATTGGCCATCAAACAGCTCCAACAGCGTAAAACTAAAAGTTATTGGTCTCAGAACTTTTTTGTAACAAAAAGTTTTTTCTTATTTAAAGTAGTAATCTAAACTAAAACTATATAACTTTGGTATTCTTGGAATTGTACCGACCAGTAGAATAAAGGAAATATGTCATATCTACCACATGATGAACTCCATGAATATAAAACCCCCAATTAATTGCATGAAGGCATTTCAAAAATTAGCCATCAAACAGCTCCAACAGCATAAAACTAAAAATGATTGGTCTCAAAACTTTAACAAAAAGTTTTTACTTTTTTAAAAGTAGTAAATCTAAACTAAAACTATATAACTTTGGTATTTCTGGAATTGTACCGACCAGTAAAATAAAGGTAATATGTCATTTCTACCACATGATGAACTCCATGAATATAAAACCCCCAAATAATTGCATGAAGGCATTTTTTTCTCTGGTTCTCCAATTCATCATATGGCGTATTAAAAGGTTCTATAAAAAATACAACTTATCCTGCAAAAAAATAAACCGTAATTCATCTTTTTAGATGCGGTTGAATGAAATGCCACTATCACAGGTGACCTAAGCCAATGGCATGTGACCACTGCAGCCAGTAAGCAGCTGCAGTGGTGACTTTCTTTCCGGCAAGAGCCAGGAGGTAAACAGAAGAGCGACAGAAATATATATATCTATTTCAGACATCACACCTGCTTCATTTGTGCTGTCCAAGGTGTTTGGGTGGTGGGGGAGAACTGGGCAATTACAGGCAAGTCTGAGGTCATTAACCTACCTGCCCTCTCCTTTTTATGTTTTGTGGATCTGGTGAAGGGGGCACACTGGGCAACACTGCCAAGCTGTTTTCGGAGGAGGGTGAAGACCTGGAGAGAGGAAGGAAAGGATGGGACACAAGAGAAGCAGAGAGAAACTGAAGCAGCCATATCTTATAATACTCTGCTGCCCGCACAGAGCGATGTACAGATGTGCTGACCTGACTTTTCCCTGTCTCCCCTTCTCCTCTGCTTCATAGCATTGTACAGGAGGGAAGAAGCAACACTGCAGAGCATGGAGTTAATAGCTTCCCCTCAAAATACAGGCAGTTATCATTGCCAGTGAAATAGTTTTAATGCCCTAACCTTTCCAAGTAAATAACAGTTAGACCGGTAACATAGCGGTCAGATGACAACCATAGTGGTGAGAGTGGGCCTGTGGGTCCCCTAGCTCAGGGGCCGAGTCACAAGTGCAACTGCTGCTACCCCACTGCTTCACACTTTTGATTGTTCTACAATTTTACAAGCATTTTTGGGAGGTGTTTTCAGGTATCATATTATTTTATGATGCCTGAAAAAAACACAACAGCTACAGCATTGGAAAATAAATGCCATGAACCCATAAAAATGCCCCGAATGTGAGAAAAAATCGCCATCAACTGCCTCACCTTCAGCACCTCTTCAAATGTGCTAAATTTAGTTAAAAATAATAATCAAAGAACAACTTAGGGCATGTCCCCACTGCAAGGGTTTTCGGCCAGTTTTTTAGGCGGTTTGCGGTTTTACAGACCGTCTGAAAAAACGGCCGAAAATGAGCAGCACGGGGCTCTATGGAAAACCCGTGCAGCAGTCACCACTGCACAGGTTTTCCATCCGGCATTTTTTCCGCCCGTGGGCCGCCCGAAAAACATTCTACAAGCACATTCTTCCGTCCAGTTTTCGGACGGAATTTGTGCTTGTGAATGTGAAGGGGGAGGGCTTTTCTAAGTCCCCCCCGCGGCCGTGTGCACGGCACACAAACCGGACAAATACCGGTCGGATAAATCGACCGATATTTGTCCATTGCCGTGTAAACGCACCCTTATTCTTCCCTATCTCTTTGGATTGTAGAATCTGAGTTGCTATTTTTCTTATGCATGAAATTTTATGGCTTGCCCTTGGTATAATGTATGTGTTTTATTTTATTATGAGTGTTAATAAAATAAAGAATTAGGGTTATCCTACGCATGTGAATTGTTCTATACTGAGCTGGAGGTAAACAGCATAATAGCTATTCACTGAGTGTATACCACAGAATTCATAATTCATTATACCTTTATACTCTAAAATCTTTTCGTTCAATTTAACGTTAATCATTCTAAGAACTTTATGTTGGTTACATAGAGACATTATACCACATGTAGGGAAGGTCTTTCATATTTCAGCAAAAAAATGCTAAACAACATTTCAGAACTGCTTGGCTTTGCAGAAAAGTTCAGGTGTGGAAATGGCCTGCCTGAGGTTTAGATCTTTTACATACAGAAAACATTTGACACATTATTAAACACAATATCGACCCAAAACTGTTGAGCAGCTACAATCCTACAACAGACAAGAATGGGGCAAAAATCCTCTCCTAAAAGTTTTATAGACTGTTCTAAAAAAAGAAGAGAGGATTGAACACAATGATAGATATGACCCATGGTCCCAACTTTTTGAAGATGTGTTGCTAGCATTAATTTTAAATTACTGTATATACTCGAGTATAAGCCGACCCGAGTATAAGCCGAGGCACCTACTTTTGCCACAAAAAACGGGAAAGCTTATTGACTCGAGTATAAGCCTAGGGTGGAAAATGCAGCGGCTACTGGTGAATTTTAAAAATAAAAATGGATACCAATAAAATTACATAGGCAGTTTAATGTCCCCCATAGGCAGGTATAGGCAGTTTAATGTCCCCCATAGTCAGGTATAGGCAGTTTAATGTCCCCCATAGGCAGATATAGGCAGGTATAGGCAGTTTAATATCCCCCATAGGCAGTTTAATGTCCCCCATAGGTCGAAATAGGCTGGTAAAGGCCCTGTAATGTACACCCTAGGCAGGTTATAGGCATGTATAGGCAGTTTAATGTCCCCCATAGGCTGGTATAGGCAGCTATATGTCTCCCTATGCAGGCTATAGGAAGGTAATTGCCCCCATAGGCAGGTTTTAGGCAGGTATAGGTCCTCATAGGCAGGGTATAGGTCCCCCTAGGAAGGCTATAGTCAGTTATAGGTCCCCCTAGGCAGGCTATAGGCAGGGTATAGGTCCCCCTAGGCAGGCTATAGGCAGGTATAGGTCCCCCTAGGCAGGCTATAGGACGGTATAGGACCCCCTAGGCTGGCTATAGGGGGGAAAGGGCCCCCCTAGGGGGCTATAGGCGGGGAAGGCCCCCCTGGGCAGGCTATAGGCGGGCATAGGCAGGCTATAGGAAATTTTAAAGGCCCCCCTAACAGGCATAGGCAGTATGGGCAGGAAAGGGTCCCCCTGGGCGGGCTATAGCGGGGTATAGGTCCCCTGGCAGCATGGGCAGGTTGGGTAGGGTTTTTAAAAACAAAAAACAAGCACTTCCCTCGATCCCCGTGCTCCTCTCCCGGCGGCCCCCTCTTTTTTTTTCGGCACAGGCGGTGATATCACAGTTGCGCACCAGCATGTGAACACGCTCCCTGTGCCGGAAACCCCGGACGCCGCAGTTGCGGGCCCGGGAGTCCACTGTGGGGGCACGGAGGCTCGCTCTTTGCCCCGCAGTGGTATCTTTTCACTTTATCGCTCCAAGGAGTCACATACAGGGGAAGAGTAGTGACAGCGCCTGGGCCACCGCAGTGCCTGGAGCTGTCAGGTACCGGCATTCAGTTATAGGGCCCCCGAGGGTCCGTGTAACGAAGCGTCCCTGCGGCGCAAGGGCCATCGCAGGCCCACGCTGACAGTGCTCGGTATAAGCGAGGGGGCAATTTTTCGCACATTTTTTGTGCGAAAAACTCGGGTTATACTCAGTATAACGGGAAGTGATTTTTTCCATTGTGTGTCCTGTGTCCTTTTGTGAATAAAATATGGCTATTAGAGATTTCCAAATCATTGAATTATTATTTTTTTCCTTTACACTTTAGGGATTCATAAGGATTTTAACAAAAATTTTTAACATAATCTGCACTCATTTCCTCATCAAAATCCTTGTGTAAACCGGCTATTTGTTTGAAAGGCGAGTCCACATTGTAGTTCACACAATGAACTACAGTGCAGATTTTCCACACAATAGATTTAAAATCTGTACCATGAAAAAAAAAGAATTAACATGTATAGTGCAATAGGCTGAACTGAATGGATGTCTGTCTTTTTTTGGCCTTACAAACTATATGTCAAGGGTGCTCCAGTGACCCGCACGTCAGGCCGTGGGCGCACTCATACCCCCTTGGCAGTGTCTCTGCCGGGTACGAGTGCCATTGTTTCCGGCACACTCATGTTGCATCCCAATACTCACCTCTTCACGCTCCTGCTTCTAGTTCTGAAGTCTAGTGCTTCATTCCCCGACCATTTTTCCCGCTACTGCCTACCTTTCTCTTGTTCGATGATCTCCTCCCTTTCTGTACCCCCTGCACCCCAGCTGCCACCACAAGCAAGTCACGTCAGAGGTAGCGACTTGGGTGTCTTCTGCCGCACAAGCCCAACCTGGCTCTGGTGAAAAGCAGGAGGCATCTTAGACTCTGCTTCCTGACATTGCTTTCACCATCCTAGCTGTCCATTACAGTTAGATCCGGCCATGGATTCCACAACGGTGCCCCTGCCTGACATCCGAAAGTCATGACAACTGTTGCAAGACAGAGTTAAGAGATCGACCAACTGGCCGCCGTGTTGCAACAGTTCGCAGTCCGGATACCTGCTGCTCCACCATCTTCACCACCTGCCTTTGGCTCCGGTTGTGTCTCTTGATCCCAAGCTACACCTGCCTTTGCCACCAAGTGTACCATCCATCTGGAATTAATGGCTAACCAATTCCCCACAGAACAAGCAAAAGTGAAGCCTAGGCCTGAGCCACACCCCTTTGGGACAGAGGGGACCTAGTGACTGCCAGCATCCCCATCTTCCAGGAGTCATTCCGCAATGTGTTTGAGGAACCAGGACGTGTGTCTTCCACTGTGGCTTCTATACTCCACCTCTATCAAGGTGACTCCACAGTTGGACAATATGCAGTACAATTCTGCACCTTTTCCTCAAAGTTGTCTTGGAACAATGAGGTCCTCGTAGACACATTCTGACAGGGCCTTGCTAGAAGGATAAAAGAAGAGCTGGCCGGTCGTGACCTCCTTTCTCCCCTGGATGAGCTCTTCCATCTGGCCACCTGTATAGATATTCGGTTCGCTGACAGACAGCAGAAACTCCACCACAGCAACATGAACTGGTCAGGCCACGCCGCCTTCCCCATCTTGCTCCAGTGTTTCAAAGGCTTCCACTTCCTCCACCAATAGCTTCTTCCGAAGAACCACTTCTTGCAGCATATTTTACGTCTGCATGGAGGGCCCCTGCATATTGTCTCGGGGGTCCAATTTGTCTAAAAATTCTGGCGTGCACTTTGTTCTTGTCTCCAGGTCAAGTGGAAAGAGTAAATCAAGTTCTGGGAGACTATACATGTGTAATTTTGTCTCAGCACGTCAGGACCAACCTGCTACCCTGGAAGGAATTTACTGTATCTTACAGCATTTAATGTTGATACCTTACTACTGCAGAATAAAATGTCTACACAGAATGTTAGCAACACATTACTGTAATAAATTTATTTAATTGCATACAGAAACATGGGAAATGTTGCAAGTAATACTAACCTCACTAAAATACACTGGTAAAAACATCGATACAAGTTTAAGAAACTGCATGTGCTATTTCTGCATTGTGTTTGATCACATTAAAATGTCTACTAGCATTTCACATTAAATAAGAAATGAATTGCTCAAAGCTACTAGTAGTGTTTTCTCTCCCTGAAACGTAAATGTGAACTCAGTAAATGGGCTGCGGTACAATTTATTAGGAGCTCTTTTGGCACAAAATGGGTTAGCAGAAAGTATGAAACATTTTTTTCTACTCTTCATTTCCAGGGGAAGAATGAGGCAGGCAACATGTGGTTTGGCTTCAGCTTCTTTAGTCCATAGTCAAAAGTGGTCAGAGCACTTGCATAAATATTGTTTTATCCAGGACCTGTGGTTTATCCAGCATCTTCACTTTTCTCTGAGCTTCTTCCAGATATGGTTTCGGCATCATTCTTTTTTTATTGTTTTTCCTCAATTTTTTTATTTGTTATTCCTGTATTTATTAGACTGCGAGCTCATGGCTGGTACATCTGCATGGCCGGGCGATCCTGTTAAACATAACATAGTTATTACGATACTATAATTGGCCATATCAAATTATTAACTAATTTTAATAATTTAATGTCAAAATTAATTTCTAAAGTGAAGCTTCACATTAGGGAAACTTTATCAATTACATCAGTGGACAGCATTTTCTGGCCGCAGACTGACTGATATGGCTCTCTCCTCAAACATTGCACAACATGCGGCCTGCTAAAAGATTTCTGGCAGCTCACAAACCGGACTGTAAAAGCGGTCTGTGGGCATTACCAACCAGTTTCTGGGAGTTCCAGGCAGTCTGGGAGGGGGGAGGGGGGGGGGGTTCCCAAGTTGTTCTGGTACCTACCTCCTACCAAGCTGTGCCGGTTTGGTTTAGACATACAAATACATGAAAACAGTAACCAAGCACTGTACATTAAAATATACAGTGGGTTGAAAAAGTATTCATACAGTATTCATACCCATGAAACTTTTTCTCATTCGTAAACGTTACACCCACAAACTTCAATTTATTTTATTGATTTACAAAACATATACATGTTTTTCCAAATTAAAAAACTGAAAAGTGTAGCATGCATAAGTACTCGGCCCCTATGAGTTAATACTTTGTAAACGACCACCTCTAGTTGAAATAGTTACATAGTACGGTTGAAAAAAGACACGGGTCTATCAAGTTAGCTGGGGTATGTCTCTACTAGATTTGCAAATCTAGCGGCTAAAATTGTTGCCCAATCTTCACTGCAAAATAGCTCTAGCTCAGTCAGATTGGTTGGTGAAGGTTTGTCAACAGCAATTTCAAATCATCCAGAGATTCTCAATGGGATTTAGGTCTGGAATGTGACTGGGACATTATAACACATGAATTTGCTTTGATAAAAACCATTCCATTGTAGTTTTGGCTGTATGTTTAGAGTCGTTGTCCTGCTAGAAGGTGAATCTATGCCCCAGTCTTAAGTCTTTTGCAGCCTCCAGGTTTTCCTCCAGGATTGTCCTGTACTTAGGTCCATCCATCTTTCCATCAACTTTGACCATCGTCTTAGTCCCTCCTAAAGCAAAGCCTCCCCACAGCATGATACTTCCACCACCATGCTTCACGGTGGGAATGGTGTGTTCAAAGTGATGTGCAGTGTTGGCTTACCTCCACACGTGGCTTTTTGCGAACTGTAAACGGGACTTCTTTTGACTTGCTTTTAAAAAGGGCTTTCTTCTTCTCACTCTTCCATAAAGACCAGATTACACGACTAATACTTGTCCTGTGGACAGATTCTCCCTCCTGAGCTGTGGATCTCTGCAACTTCTCCATAGTGACCCTGGGCCTTTTCTAATTAGTTCTCTCCTTCCTTGGGCTGTCAGTTTAAATGGACGCCATGTATCAATAGGTTAGCAGTCATGTGATACTACTTACATTTACAGATGATGGATTGAACAGTGCTCCATGGAATGTTCGAAGCTTGGGCTGTTTTTTTAAACCTAACCCTGCAATACGCTTTGCCAAAACTTTATTCCTGAGTTGTTTGGTGTGTTGCCTGGTATTCATGATGCCGTTTGTTCACTAATGTTCTCTAACAAACCTCTGAGGCCTTCCCAAAACAGCTGTAGTTATAATGAGAATAAATTACAAACAGATGGACTCTATATACTAATGAGGTGACTTCTAGAGGCAATTGGTCTCACTGGATTTTATTTAGGAGTATCAGAGTACAGGGGGCTGAATACATATGCACGCCACATGTTTCAGTTTATAATTTAGAAAAATTTGGAAAAGCATATATCATTTTTCTTTATGCTTTACAAATACTTGCTACTTTGTGTTGCTCTATCACATAATATCAATAAAATACATTGAAGTTTTTGGCTCATTTAAAAATGAGGAAAAGTTCAAGGGGTAAGAATATTTTTTCAACCCACTATAGATAAACTGTTCATTAACTGCAGACATTTTTTTTTTTACTTATCTTCTAATGACCTTGAAATACAGTGGGCATTATGTATGAAAACTGTCTAGCAGTAAGACTGTCTTTGTTGCCCATAGCAACCAATCAGAGTTCAGCTTTTATTTTTCCAGAGCACTTTATGAAATAAAAGCTGAACTCTGATTGGTTGCTAAAGACAACAAAGGCAATCTTAAAACTGCTAGACAGTTTTCATACATAAGGGCTAGTATGTTTTTTATGTTATGCTGCTGACCCTGTGAATCTGTCAGCACCTTGCTGACAGATACACCTCTGAAAGTTCATCAGGGCAATTAAAAGCAACGCACAATAGAGCCTTATTCTTTTAAATGAAAAGATACTCAATGAGCTGATAAAACGAAAGGCGTATGAGCAGGAAACTCTGTGTATCCTGTGCCCTAATGAAATACGATATATATTGTCTAATGCAAAAAAACACTTATTAATAGTGCAAAAAAACTCTACTTACTAATTAGGTGACTTCTAAAAGCATTTGATCACACTGGAATTTATTTAAGAGTATCAGAGTACAGAGGGCTGAATACATATGCACGCCACACGTTTCAGTTCTATAATTTGCAAAAATTTGGCAAAGTACATATCATTTTCTACTAAATGAAAAGATACTCAATGAGCTGATAAAAAGAAAGGAGTATGAGCAGGAGACTCTGTGTATCCTGTGCCTTAATGAAATACGGATATGGATTGTCTAATGCAAAAAAAACCCCACTTATTAATAGTGCAAAAAAAAAACATTAATAGTTACAGACAATGCTGCTCCCTTAAGCAGTGACCAATAAGGAGTAAACTTACCTCTTCTACTGGCCAGCTCTGTCTGAAATAGCAATAGAGCTGTCTGAGCATCAGTGTCCAACTAACACAATATCATGGAATTTATCCCGTAGAAAAAAACATACCCAAAGCCAGAACTGCTTCTTTTGATTGTCCCACCAACCAGAAAAAAATGGAATAAAAAGCAATCAAAAAGTTGGATATATACCCAAATTGGTACTTATATAAACTAAACTTCAGCCTGCAAAAATTGTATTGGTCTCAGAAAATTGTGATGCAATGCAAATTTTTTAAATACCGAAAAGTAAACAAATTGGGTATTGCCAGAATCGTACTGACCCACAGAAGAAAGATACCATGTCACTCATATTAATTGGTGAACTCCATAAATCCCCCTTCAAAATTGTGTTTTTGCTTTTTTTTCTTCTCAATACATCATATGGCAATTTAAATGGTACTCCTGAAAAATACAACTTGTCCTGCTACAGAAAAAAAAGTTTGAGGTTTTGAAAGGCGGGGATGAAAAAACTGAAAATAGCCATATCCTCAAGGATAATAATGGCCAAATATGTAGACAAAAAAGCTGGAGTGCTTCTTTAAGTGAAGTTTTTACATTTCTTCTGGTATTGTAATTTGTGACAACTTGTGTAAACAAAATATACACTGTGTCCACAGCATCAATGACATCCAAACTGTCACTTTAATGTACAGTCCAATATAAGCAAACACTCGACTTGTTTTCATGGAAAATTCTGATGTTTTACTTTGTATTATTTTCATTCAGGATACTTTCTATTTTGGTCATAAATTACACATTTTCACCACTACTCACCATTATATGTATTTTTTGCTTTGTTCATAGCAATCAAGATAACTGAAACTGAATGCAATAACATCCAGAAAAGAAGCTACATGGAAATGATCAATATGGTTATGTGTATGGTGTTTATAATGTGCTTCTTTATGCTTTAGACTTGGTGCATAAAGAACACTCTTTATAGGGGGCATATTTAGCTAATGAGAAATGATCCTAAAAGAATAAAAGAACCTTATTTCTTATGCGCTCCTTTTTGGATGCCATGTCATCACACTTGTCCTCTTTACCCAGTTTGTCTACAGCATCCGCTGCATAGCTGTTGGTGTGGCTCCCTTTCTTGGTCCGATCTTGGCTGAATCCCTTTCCCCATTTCTGGTCATCTTCATTCCTTCTAAGAAACTTGTCAAATTCATAGTGGTTTCTCGGTTTTCTGCCATCGTCCATGCGATGATACCTTTGTCGTTCTTGATCTTTGTCTCTGTATCTCCTGTCCATATCTCTTTGCTCCTTATCACTATCATTTTGTGTCCTACAACCAAAAAACACAATATCTGTTTGACATTTTATGTTAGTATTCTTAAAGCAAACCTGTCAGGTCATTTATGCTACACTGTCTGACAACAGGATATGATAGAGGGGGAAAAGGTGAGTTCTAAAAGGTATGAATTGATGTTGATTTTTTTCTTTACTTAAAATCAGTGTTAATCCTGACAGGTTTCATAAAAGAGAAACTGAAAATCCTGCTTACTCCGCCCATATACAGTGATTAACAGTTTGCTCTGTAGACACATGGATATAGAAAAAATTATCAATCACTGTGTGGGTAAGGTACTTTCACTTTCTCTTTAGGAGTCCTATCAGAATTTACTCAGAAATTCTGCTTAAAATCATATCAACCTATATATCAAACAACTCAGCTTCTATCATTCTATTAGATCCTGCTCTCAGATAGGAAAGCATAAACCACCTGACAGGTTTGTTTTTAATATAACAGAAAAAGTTTCAGAAAAAAAGTATACTCTTTATTTCAAAGGCTTTCACAAGATCAGTCGGGCTGAGTATTTTCTATAAAAGCATGTTCAGACAGTTCAGATCCCCTACCCACCAAACCTAAATGAACACAGTATGAAATCTTTCAGAAATTAAGCCATATAGAGTAGCACACTGATAAAAATAAGTAATCTCTTTGCACAGCATGACAACAGAATATGTATTCTTACTTTTCCTTGAGTTCCTTCACAAAGTTTTCAAATGTTCTCACTTTACTGTTCCCAGATGATTTTTCCCATTTTGATTCTTCATGGTCAATTTCATCTACTTTCTCCTTTTGCTTCTCACTGATGATTTCATCACCCCTTTCATTTTTTTTCAGGAGCTAGATATGGAGACATATCAAAGTGAGCACTGATATACAATGAAAAAGCATAAAACACATGAACACAAGTATCAATAACCTCAGGGCATAGCTATTTTGGGCCTTGAGAACAATTGTTTTTTGATCAGTTGGTTTCAAAACTTGTAATTTTTCAATTTTTTAGTCAATTTAGTGACATGAGAGATTTTTTTTTCCAGATGATTGTATTTTTATGATAGAATTTTGAGGTTCGTGGTCAAGGACAAGCAGGAAGGTCAGGGCAGGCGGCAAGATTCGTGGTAAATGGTACGGTACACGGTAATAGACAAGACTTCAGGAACGCTTTCTTAGTAGGCCAATGGCACTAAAGATCCGGCAGGGTAACCAGGAAGAGGCAGGCTTAAATAGGGGCAGCGACCGGCAATAGCCAATTACCGGTGCGCTGGCCCTTTAAATTTAACACTGCCGGCGCGCGCCGCGGGACAGAGGCTGCAGCAGGAGCGTGGCCGGGCAAGTACACAGGGGAACCGATCGGGGAATGAGCGCACCCGTGGGCAGCGGGGCACGGATGCGCCTGCAAGCCAGGATGAGGGTCGCAGGGGCATCTGTGACAGTACCCCCCCCCCCCCCCCTTTGGACTCCCCCTCTTTCTGGCCTGAAGGAATCTCCGGATAACATTATGGTTCAAAATATTGTTTTCTGGATCCAAGGACCTTTCTTCGGGCCTGAACCCCTTCCAGTCAATGAGGAAAAGACGCTTCCCTCTGACCGTCTTCATGTCCAGAATCTCCTTTACCATAAGGACACTGTGGCGTCAGCCTCAGGAGTGGGAGGGGCAACTTTCCGAGAAAAACGATTTAGGATGACCGGCTTCAGAAGAGAGACATGGAAGGAGTTCGGGACCTGCATAGTGGGAGGAAGGCGGAGCTTGTATGCCACTGGGTTTAGGCGCTTTAGCACCTCGAATGGTCCCAAGAACCGGGGGCCAAGCTTATAGCCGGGAATCATGAGGCGGATATACTTCGCCAACAACCACACCTTGTCACCAGGAGAGAAGATGGGAGGAGGTCTTTCTGTCAGCTTGTATCTTGTTACGGGCGGAAGCCCGGAGTAGAGATTGGCGTGTCTGGTTCCAAATGGCAGTTAAGTTCTGGACCAAATCTTCCACAGCCGATCCCTCAGAGGGCACAGAGAGGGGTAGAGGTGGGCTTGGATGTCGCCCGTAGGCAATGAAGAAGGGGGCGGCACCGGCAGACTCATAGTCTAACGAATTATATGAAAATTCTGCCCAAGGTAACAGATTAGCTCAGTCGTCCTGACGAGCAGAAGCAAAGTGCAGCAGATAGGCGCCCAGTATCTGGTTAACCCTCTCCACCTGCCCGTTGGTCTGAGGGTGATAGGCCGAGGAAAAATCCAATTTTACTTGTAGCTGGTTACAGAGGGAGCACCAGAACCTAGAAACAAATTGGACCCCCCGGTCAGAGACTATATGGCGGGGCAGCCCATGTAGCCGAAAAATATGCTGGCCAAACGAGGAGCAGAGGGTAGACCTGGCAGAGGGACGAAATGGGACATCTTGGAAAAGCGATCCGTGACTACCCAGATCACAGTATTACCAGCGGAAGGCGGGAGGTCAGTAATAAAATCCATGGCCACGTGGGTCCAAGGACAATCGGGAATCGACAGTGGCTGCAGCAGACCTGCCGGCTTGAGATGGGAAGACTTGTTGTGGGCACATGAAGTGCACGACTCCACGAACGTCTTTGGCCAGAATAGGCCACCAATAGAAATGGGAGATGAGATAGCTAGATTTTTTCACACCTGGGTGTCCAGCCACTCGAGAGCAATGTCCCCAGTGCAGTATTTTCTTCCATAGAGCCGGGCGCACATAAGTTTTGCTGTGAGGGATTCGTTGCAACTCTATGGGGGCAGCAGAGATTAGCCTTTCGGTGGGAATAATATGCCGTGGTGCTGATTCGTCTCCTACCACGTCAGAGGCACGGAAGAGGGCATCGTCCTTGACGAATCAGAAAATTGAATCGGGAAAAGAATAAGGACCAACATGCCTGCCGCGGATTTAGATGCTGGGCCGTCTGGAGATAGAAGAGTTTCTTGTGGTCGGTGTAAATATTGACTGGGTGTCAAGCCCCCTCCAGGAGATAGCGCCATTCCTCTAGGGCTAGCTTGATGGCCAGTAATTCCCGGTCTCCGATTGCTTAATTTCTCTGAGCAGAGGAAAAGGTTTTTGAGACAATAACACATGTGAGTTTCTTGCCTTTGGGACCCTTTTGAGAAAGTACAGCTCTGGCTCCCACCGAGGAGGCATCGACTTCCAAAAAGAAGGGTTTTTCTGTGTCCGGCCGTGTGAGTACCGGGGCGGAGGCGAACGCAGACTTCAGCTTGAGGAAAGCTTCTTCCGCAGCTGGTGGCCATAACCTCGGATTACTACCCTTTTTGGTTAAAGCCACTATAGGAGACACTAGTGAGGAGAAGTGCGGCACAAACTGTCTATAATAGTTGGCGAAGTCCAGGAATCTTTGTATGGCTCCGAGGCCCATGGGTCTTGGCCACTGCAGGACAGCAGACAATTTGGCAGGATCCATCCGCAGGCCCTTGTCCGAAATAATGTAGCCGAGGAATGGAAGGCTTTGCTGGTGGAACAGACATTTTTCGAGCTTGGCATAGAGGCGGTTAGCCCTCAAATGCCGGAGGACCTGTCGTACATGGATTATGTGGGATTCCGGATCAGAGGAGAAAATTAGAATATCGTCCAATGACACAGGAATACAGGAGGTCCCGGAATATGTCATTGACCGGATCGTCTCTGTCCCACAGAGGGGTAGCCCAGGCCAGGGCTTTCCCGGAAAGAAGGCTGACCACGAATGCAACCTTTGACCTCTTAGTAGGGAATTGGTTTCTCATCAATTCAATGTGCAGCGAGCATTGAGTGATAAAGCCCCAGTAAGCCTTGGAGTCCCCATCAAACTTAGAGGGCATGGACAGACGGAGCCTTAGACCAGCGGCCGAAGGTGCAGCAGACGCCACAGGAGCGGGTTGTGGCTGCTTGGTGGCCAGGCACTGCTGCATCATGGCGGAGAGATGGCTGAGCTGCTGGGCCTGCTGAGTGATCTGCTGCGATTGCTGCACCACGATGGTGGTTAGGTCAACGACGCTAGGCAGAGGCACCTTTGCGGGATCCATGGCCGGATATTACTGTCACGGGCAACGGTAGTGGATCCTCTGGAGCACCGCAAGCGATGGCGCAAGCCACGCCAGGGAGCAGAATCTAAGTAGGTCCTGATTTTCACCAGAGCCCGCCGCAAAGCGGGATGGACTTGCTGCGGCGGGAGTCTACCAGGTCGCTACCCCTGACATGACTTGCTTGCGGAGGCAGCCGAGGTGTAGCGTGGTCCAAAATCGTAAGGCGTAGACGTAGTCGGGGACAGGCGGTAAGGTCAGGACAGGCGGCAGAGGTTCGTGGTCGAGGAACGGAGGTAAATGGTACGGTACACGGTAATAGACAAGACTTCAGGAACGCTTTCTCAGTAGGCTAATGGCACTAAAGATCCGGCAGGGTAACCAGGAAGAGGCAGGCTAAATAGGAGCAGCGACCGGCAATAGCCAATTACCGGTGAGCTGGCAATTTAAATTTAACACTGCCGGCGCGCGCGTGCCCTAGGGAGCGGGGACGCACGCGCTCCGCGGGACAGAGGCTGCAGCAGGAGTGTGGCCGGGTAAGTACACAGGGGGACAGATCGGGGAATGAGCGTGCCCGCGACCCGACATGCGGGTCGCAGCGCCGCTCGGAAGGAGGGCACGGATGCGCCTGCAACCCGGGATGAGGGTCGCAGAGGTATCCGTGACGCTACCTATTCCAAGATATCCACTCTTGTATGAGCTGCATCATCTCCTTAGGTCGCTATAGCTACAGACCTGTTTGATCTATTCTGCCAGCATTAGTTGCTATAGCTACAGACCTGGCTTCTACTGCAGCCTAGTGGAAGCCAGTAAACACACCCCTGAATTCAAAGTGAAACCAAGAAAACAGGACTGAAGTAAGATGAATCAATGTAGTGAGACAACCCCTTTAAGCGTGTGCTCTTGCATAAGCTTTACTTCAAGCAATTCTGTTTCAAGCAAGAATTCTAACAGCTATAAACTTGATGATTGACCATATCCCTACCTTGCCACAATGGATCAATAACATCATCCTATCCCTCCCCTACAACAAACTATTTCTATACAATTTATACAATAAATTGTATAAGATCTGCAATCCTTGGTAGCAGTCACTTCCACACCCTCATTTCTACAAGTTGGTATCTTCTTGCATGTATTACTGCTGCTCTTACTAGTCCCTACTAGAAAACCGTGTACAGTATAGTCACTGTGAGTTCCTTAACAAAAAAAGGAGTGTCATCAATTTAGAAAGAGTAAAATAGAACTTTTAACAATACTGTTTAATGGTTTTTAAACAGTATTATTAAAAGTTCTATTTTACTCTTTCTAAATTGATGACACTCCTTTTGTATATAAGTGTTTTTTTTTGTTAAAGCTGCACAATTGCAAATCAAATAAATATGTGTATATCAAAAAAGGAAACGGTAGCTGAGTCTAGACTGTCCTTGAAATGCCCTTGTGCGTCTAGATAGCCCTCACCGAAATACAGGGTGATCACCCCGATAGGAACCTCACACTGTTATGACCGCCCTAAATAACCCTATCAGTAAAACATATTAATCATCCCAACATGTTCCTTAAACCTTCAATCTCATCAAAGGACGTTGTTAAGGGAAATAAGTATACAATTAAGGGTTAACAAAGTAGATGAGAAGTCACATGAAATGGTAGCAAACAGTTTGAGGAAGGGTCCCCACAGCATATGGCCACAAAGTGCTTACTATGATTTTAGCAGGTACTTCCGGGAGACAGAAAAATAAAGGATAAACATACCTGTGTTCGCTTATATGGAGTGGAAGCAAGATGTTTACCTAATATCTGCAATGTATCTTGCAGAAGAACAGCACTGTATGAATAACAAAATAATACTGTCGTATGCAGGCTTCTGGAGTTAGACCCCAAATCCTCCAAAAGATCTTCCAAAAATAGAAAAAGAAGCAGCACCACAAATATCAAAAATAGTGATTTTATTCACCCAAGTCAAAACATACAGCTACATTTCAGCTCTTCCATAGAGTAATTTTTAAAGAGAACCCCCTTGCTGAGGGCAGAACAAGGTAGTGTCAGACCTGCTGTTTCCAGCGCTGTCCCTTATTCTGTAAGATGCGGCAGTTTTCATGTATTTAATGCTCAAATCTGAAGTTTTCAGCCAGAAGAGTCATTCGAAGAGTCCTTCAAGTCAGTTTTTTTCAAACTCGGCCAATCGGAGGCTAGCCCCGCCCACCTCAACTGACAAACCTATTACTTTGAATACGTAGAAACATGAGAATAACTGTCAGTGGCCGGGGCTAGCCTTTGGTGGGTGGAGCTAACACCTGCTCATGAATAAGATTTAAGGGGTAAATGCTCTAAATCTGCTGCATCTTACAGAATAAGGGACACAGCCCTGGTAACAGCAGGTCTGACACTAGCTTGTGCTGCCCTCAGCAAGGGGGGCATAACCTATGTGACAGGTTCCCTTTAAGCTAGCTAGCCAGCTTGAAAAATAACTCTATGGAAGTGCTGAAATGTAGCTGTATGTACTGACTTGGGTGATTAAAATCACTGGCCTAAAAAATGGATCTATGGAAGAGCTAAAACTTAGCTATATGCAGGACTGGGACAAGGTATAATGGTGCCCTAGGAAAATAAGGCAAATAGAGCCGGCACAATGGTAAATTCAGCCAACTCCATACCTCCTTATCCCCCTTTTCTGCCTGGGCTGAAGCAGCGTCCTAGGCGGTCACCTACCCTTTGCCCCGGCCCTGACTGTATGTATTTACTTGGGTGATTAAAATCACTATTTTTGATATTTGTGGTGCTGCTTCTTATTCTATTTTACCTAATATCAGTGTCATGGACCTCTTCCATATCACTACACGTAGAGTTGAAAAAAAGACACGTGTACTGTGTCTGGTGTTGAGGTGCCGGAGTTGTGTTGCATCCTTCCTATGTAGATGCCCGCGCACAAAGATGACATCACCAAATAGGATCTGCCGGCCCCATAGAAACTACAGGCACTCACATGGCTCTAACTGAACATTACTGATAGTAGAACGTAACAATTCAGAGAAAAAGTATTTGTGTCTGGGAGAGTAAATATTGCTAATTTATACAGAAGTCTAATCAGCATAGGAAATAGTAACAAGGAGACTCCAATAATGTAATGTAAATAGTGAACAATTACAGCGCAGGACAAAATGGAAACACAAACATAGGCCTCTACTTTATTATTTTTGCATTATGGTATGATATGTTCTGTGCTTTATTTCCTATGAAAACGCAATTTCTGCATTTCTGTGTTTCCAGCTTGGACTATTGAAATAACTGTACTTCGTATATGTACAATATTAAATGACAAGATATATGTTGTTCATTATTGATGTTTGAGTTGGCTCCTGTTCTGTACAAAAGATGCTGTTTCATTTCTATACGAATTCATATTTTTTTTCTAAATAAAGCATTTTGTTGAATTAAAAAATTTTTGCATACAAAAGGAATGCGCTAGTGGAAAAGGGTGAGTGTTATGGGTTTTTATTTCATAAAAAATTTTTTATATAGTTTTTTTTTTTTTTAAGTTATTTTTCTTTTTAGTCCCAAGTGGGTATTTGACTAGGTGATGATTAAGTATGCAATAATTCTGTGCTGGACTATACCATGCACAATATCCTGCTAGTTAGCCTCCATTTAGGCCCTATGTATTAGGCCCTGCCATATATCATAGGCCTATATCAGTAGGAACTTGGGTGTTATCAGTGAAACCCCTACTGCAAATCTCATGAGTACAGTGGCAGCACCACAATGTGGACTATGGCTCTATGTTCTATTCTTCTGAATTCCAACATCTATAAAAACATATTGCTACCTTAATCTGTATTTCTTTTTCACACAATTTCTTTTGCTTGTCTGCTTCTTTCCGTTTACGCCTTTCTTCTTCTCGCCTTTTTCTTTTTTTCTTCCTCTCTCAATCTCTTCTTTTCCAGCTCCCGTCGCCTCCTCTCTTCCCTTTTTTTCTTCTCGTATTCTCTAGAGCAGGGTTGCATAAAATTTCCCACGGTAAGTGCCACAATAATCTGTATTAAATTACACCTTCTCAGGGCATCATAATTTATCATACCTGTTTCTCTAACTTCCGGTTTTTGATGAATTCTAGAAGTGGAGTTGTTCTTCTGGCTGGAAGTCAAAATTGTAACAATAAGGAACAAAGTATACTTTATTAATGTTGAAAACCAAATTAAACATGGTAACAGCTAGCAAACTATTGGTGCACATATTGTATTTTCAAAAATAAACTATTATGGCAGCTGTTACTGAATACCATGACTATTTAAGACAGTAGCCTTAAAGGGATTTTGCCACAATGTAATGTTGATGTGGGATCCTCCAAAATGGGTATTTTATCACTTTTCTAAATATATGTAAATTACAAAAAGTGAAGCCTGTGAGAGTTACAGCCTGACTAAGATGCCCTTAGTTTCCTGAAAGTTTACATTAGACACGACCAGGAGCTCACCTGGCCGCGCTTGCGTGTTTGCACTTCTTATCTGAGGACAGGGAACATGAAGGAGCTTGCAAGGGGGGGTGGGGAGAAAGTGCAGTGTACGAGTCTGTCTGCTGTATAGAAAACACTTTTGTAATGTTTTTTTGTAGTAAACTTTTGAGACGCTCCCTGCTTCCTCGCTCTCTGCTCACCCCCTCCCTCTCACCCCTGCAGCCATTCATGATTCAGCATGATTTGTTTATATTCTCCCCTGAGCAGATAAGAGGTAAGGAACTCACTTTGTGGCAAAACCCCTTTAATACACATGATGTACATACAAAAATGTGTATTTATATACAGTGGTGGCCAAAAGTATTGGCACCCCTGCAATTCTGTCAGATAATACTCAGTTTCTTCCTGAAAATGATTGCAATCACAAATTCTTTGGTATTATTATCTTCATTTAATTTGTCTTCAATGGGAAAACCACAAAAAAAATTGTCATAAAGCCAAATTGGATATAATTTCCACACCAAACATAAAAAGGGGTGGACAAAAGTATTGGCACTGTTTTTAAAAATCATGTGATGCTTTTCTAATTTGTGTAATTAACAGCACCTGTAACTTACCTGTGGCACCTAACAGGTGTTTTGGGAATAACTAAATCACACTTGCGCCAATTGAACATGGATTAAAGTTGACTCAACCCTGTCCTGTGTCCTTGTTTTGTACCCACATTGAGCATGGAGAAAAGAAAGAAGACCAAAGAACTGTCTGAGGACTTGAAATCCAAATTGTGAGGAAGCATAGCAATCTCAAGGATACAAATCCATCTCCAAAGACCTGAATGTTCCTGTTCTACCGTGCGCATTTTCATCAAGAAATGTAAAGCCCATGCACTGTGGCTAACCTCCCTATGGCACTGTTTGGGTAACCTCCCTAAAATGTAAAGCCCATGGCACTGTGGCTAACCCCCCTAGATGTGGGACAGAAAAGAAAAATTGACGAGAGATTTCCACGCAAGATTGTGCGATGGTGGATAAAGAACCTCGACTAACATCCAAACAAGTTCAAGCCCGCCCTGCAGTCCGAGGGTACAACAGTGTCAACCGTACTATCGTCGCGTCTGAATAAAAGGACTGTATGGTAGGATACCCAGGAAGACCCACTTTTTTACCCCGAGACAAAAAAAAAGCCAGGCTGGAGTTTGCCAAAACTTCCCTGAGAAAGCCTAAAACGTTTTGGAAGAATGTTCTCTGGTCAGATGAGACAAAAAGGTAGAGCTTTTTGGGAAAAAAGGCATCAACATAGAGTTTACAGGGAAAAAAAAAAGGCATTCAAAGAAAAGAACACGGTCCCTACAGTTAAACATGGCGGAGGTTCCCTGATGTTTTGGGGTTGCTTTGCTGCCTCTGGCACTGGACTGCTTGACCGTGTGCATGGCATTATAAAAGTCTGAAGACTACCAACAAATTTTGCAGCATAATGTAGGGCCCAGTGTGAGAAAGCTGGGTCTCCCTCAGAGGTCATGGTCTTCCAGCAGGACAATGACCCAAAACACACTTCAAAAAGCACTAGAAAATGGTTTGAGAGAAAGCACATGAGTCCAGACCTGAATCCCATAGAACACCTGAGGAGAGATCTCAAAACGGCATTTGGAGAAGGCACCCTTCAGATCTCAGGGACCTGGAGCAGTTTGCCAAAGAAGAATGGTCTAAAATTCCAGCAGAGCATTGTAAGAAACTCATTGATGGATACCAGAAGCAGTTATTTTGGCTACCAAGTATTAGGCTGAGGGTGCCAATACTTTTGTCCGGCCCATTTTTGGAGTTTTGTGTGAAATGATCAATGATTTGATTTTGTCTCATTCTGTTTTGTGTTTTTCATTGCAAGCAAAATAAATGAATATATTAAAAACCAAAGAAATTTGTGATTGCAATCATTTTCAGAAACTGAGTATTATCTGACAGAATTGCAGTGGTGCCAATACTTTTGGCCACCACTGTACTGTATACTAGCCAATTTCATGATAAATGCAAAGCAATTGATAGCTGTACAAACCAATGAGTTCCTTTGTTTTTGCTTCAATTTCTCCTAAAAGAGTTTCTGGATTTGCACAAATTTTTTCCTCGTCTGCACAGTAGTTCTCCAAAAATTTCTTATATTCTAAATCTGTACAATAAAAAAAATAAGTGTGTTCAGTTGACAATCTGGATGAGGAGCAATTTACAGTTTGTTTGCACTTTGTTTTTGTGATTACTAAAGCTTTTTATGGTATAATACATACTAATTTATTTTTTATTTGTCATAACATCCATATTTCTTAATGTTATAATTCGAGGATATGTAAAATATATTCCTATATTAGTGCAACCAGTGGTCGTAGGACCAGCCCCACACAACAATGAAAGACACAGGGGCCGTACACCTTCGGACCACTTGTGAACTCCCCCAGACCGCCTCCAAACTAGACATTACCGCCTGTTTTGGGGGCAGGATTTACATAGGCCACGCCCCTTTGCTGACCAATGCAGTCCAGCACAATTGCTTTGACAGGCTGTATGCGGCCCGCAGGCTGTATGTTCTGCAGGCCTGCTTTAGACTTGTTTTCATCCCTTGCAAGGAAGCCTCATCTTATTCTAGCATGCATTTCTTCATTATGGTACAAAATATACTAAAGGAATTTTCCAAAAAAAGATATTTACATCTATCCACAGGATACAATAGGTGATAAATGTCTAACAGCTGAGGGTCCCACCACTGGGATCCCCACCAATCACTAAAACGGGTACCCATATCCCCTGTTGTTCCTCACTACAGCTCAAACATGTACACTGCTGCTCCATTCAAAGTATATGGGACTGACGAAGATAGCCGAGTGCTGAACGTCCTCACTGAATGGAGGACATGGCCACTATTTTAAATATTAGTGGGTGTTTTCTGTTATTTCCTTTTGCTAACAGCTGGCACATATCTTGATTATACAATTATATTTAATTCTGAATTTTACAAAAGCATATTAGAAAGCTGCATACCTATAATGGAAAAGGCTTACCATCCGCAATGCTTCCTGCTTTTGTGTCTTTTTTCTTGAGTTTCTTTTTTGAAATTTTCTGAAAAGGTGCAAATTCAACAACAGCCGGATACTCCTGGCCTGGGGAGGTGCATTACAGGTATTAGTAGCACAGTAATATTCGAATATGGAAACTGCGCAGTTTGTGAACTGTGTGCTGTTGTGGTGAAAGTGTATTGTGAGTGCGCAAATAGCACCATTGTGAATAAGTGACATAGAAACTGTGGAGCACCACATGTCATTGGTTCAAGAGGGAAATGCTGGCAACTTAGGTGCAAAAGGATGGATGAACATGCAACAGTGAAGCAGCTCACCAACAAAATGAACTGGGGGCTACCAGAAGTGTGTCTAAAACAACAGTTAAGTGAACTCTACTATTTATGGGGCTCTAAAGCAGACGGATGGTCACTGTACCTATCTAGCAGTTACATTAGCAGAAAAGGCTTACATTTTCAAAGAGGTATCTGAATTGGACCTCTACCAATTGACAAACGGTTTCCTTCTCTTATGAGTCACATTTTCAGCTCCATCAAACAGATAGCCATTGGGGTGTTAGGCAAGAAGCATAAGATAACAAACACCCTGCAACCATTGCTGGAAGAAGACAAGGTGGTGGTGGCAGCATTATGGTCTGGAGAATGTTTTCACTGAATTCTCTGAGCCCATGCATCCATATGGAAGATGCTCTCAATTGATTTGGGTATGAATCCATCTTTTAGATCATATATACCAATGTATGCTGATTTCCTTCCCTGGGGCGGACGGGATCTTCCAGCAAGACAATATGACATGTCAACAGTATGAAAAGCATAACCAAGACTCCCAAGTACTACCTTGGCCCTCTAACTTCCCAGATTTAAACCCGATTAAGCTCTAATCTGTGGGACCACCTCAACACCTTCCAGCAGCAGTGGGATGCATTTGACAAACTACCAGGACCTTACTAAGTCACTCCCATCCCGTCTAACTGCTGTCCATGCCTATTGTAGCAGTTGCTCTGCATATTAGCTGGTGGTCATAAAAATGCGACTCAATGGTGTATATCCAGATATGAGCAATGATGTATACATTTAAAGGAAAAGTTTAAAATTTTCTAACCTTTGCTGTCAATGAAGATAAATCCATCAAATCTATCTCTGAAAAGAATGATGTCTTCTGGGTTTCTGAAGTTAATGTAAGCTCTTGAGAAAAGATGTGGGTAAAGGCTTCAAAGTAATTGAAGGCAGAAGATAAAGAATACAGTGGGTGTGTAATTAGAAAGCAATACAGTACTTTTTTTTAACAATTTATGTTAACCTTTACCAAATATGTATAACAACTTTTGGAGTGTATTCTTACATACTAGTAGCATGCCATATAGAAAAAAGAATTTAGTAAATGTCACTTTTTTTATATATATATATTCTTTGTCTGTATTGTAGTTACAGGTGAAATAAGTTTATAAAGTGTGTGTAAAAACACATTGAAGTACCAAGGTCATGCCCATTCTTTGGCCACGCAGCACACATCTTGTGCCAGTTAACATATAAGAATACACCCATAGAATATAATAAAAACAAAAGATCACAATGAAACTGAATGGTTTCAATTATATCTACAGGTCAGATTATTTTCATATAATGTGTACCTGGGATCAGCAGTACAGAATTCAAAATAATCGTACGCTGGTAAAGGATGGAGTTGCTCCTCCAGTTGCTCTTTACTTATGCTTGGTGGAAGACGACGTATTACCACCTGCAAGAGACATTATACATTAAACTTAAAGGGTTTTTTTTGCTACAAAGATCATATCTGTAACAATGGTGACAGCAAAAATAAGCACTTTTGCAATTGGTATGCATTACCTAAATCATTTAGTATAGCAGTTGTTAGCTAATCCGTGTGTGTCTAGAGCTAAGTCAGCAGCCTGAGGTCAGGTCACACCCTCTTTGCTGTTATTGGCTGCCTGATATTTAGTTCAGCCTGTTGGGATATGCCCCCTGGATGGGACCCCCCCCCCCTCCCCCTGTACTTTGCTTGGCTGCCTGCACTCTGTGCTAACTCCTGTCTGAGCTGTGGAAAATGAAAGTGAAACAGCTTTCCGTGCTGGCTTCATCTGTATAATAAAGGCTGTCTGACCTCCTCTCTATGCTCATCTCCCAGTGATGGCTCTATGTCTATGTGAAGGATCTGGGTAATTACTAAGTCTCTAGCTGCTAGATCCAATCTCCCACACATATAACACAGCCTTATACACTGCTCCCCCCCCATGTAACACAGCCTTATACGGTCTGTTCCCCTCTATATCCTGCATGATAACAGAGGGGGGAGCAGAGTGCATTTCTCACATTTGTTTCATAATTACAGGCTGTATATATAAGTGTTTACACCAATACAGGTGTTTTGGTTACAAGGAGCTTGTGGAGGGAGGTGACAGCTCTCCAGGCATGAGAACTGACAAGTGCAGGAGGTCTACAGAGCTGTTACATCCTCTCCCTTCCACTGCTCACACAGAATAATGATGTCACCAGTCTCCTACTGGGAGGAGAGACCTGCTTACTGGGAGGAGAGACCTGCCTCTGGATTTGAAGCTGTAAGAGACCGAAACAGCTCAAGTCTGTGAAAGCGGGACTTCCGGTTCCGGCGCTTGCATGGACGGCAGCAGCGGCTGAGCGCTCCGTCCCCATCCCATCTCCTCACCAGCAAACCCGCCTCATACCTGCCGCAAACCCGGCACTTGGTAGTGCCACATTAGCGGAGCAGCGCCCGGCACTCGGGTCTGATACCCGAAGCGCAGCGGGGAGCCCTGGTACTTTAAAACCCGGACAGCAAAGACACAGCGCACCTAAGATGGCGCCCGACCCCCCGAGGATCGGGCGCGTAGAGGCGACAGCAAAACCAGCCGACATGGGAGAGACAGAGAATGGAGACTCCCAGGCACAGGAGACTGAGCTGCAGGTACAGGGGGCCGACACTAGCTTCCAGGCAGCTGCCAGCAGCCAGATATTAACACCAGCAGCCATGCAGGAGAACACTCTGGGGTCTCCGGGGTTAACAGCAGCAGGAGGGGAGCTAGAAGAAATGCTGCCAGGCTTGAGCATCTCCTGTAAAACAATGGCCATAACAGTAGCCAAGCTCCTAGCCTTGGACATACTGGCTTCTTTTGAGGCAACAATCTCTGCATCGGTGAAAGCTGCAGTCACCTCTGCGGTCTCAGCTATCCACTCAGAGGTCAAGCTCCACAATAGCCAAATATCCGAGGAGGAGAGATTGAGTACAGTCGAGGATGACTTGTTGGGGACGAGAAGTACCATGGAGAGATTAAAAAAGCGATCTGATTACCTACAAGAAAAGTTTGAAGATCTTGAGAATCGTTCCCGTAGGAACAATCTGAGGATCATAGGGCTCAGCGAGGCAGTACCTCTGAAAAACCTGCATACTATCTGTGCTAAAGATATCTCACAAGCTTTGGGACTAGAGCGCCCCCTGAAAGTAGAGCGGGCGCATCGAATTGGACCGCCGCGACCGACATCTTCCGATGAGCAGCGTGCTAGACCCAGACCGGTAATTGTAAAGTATCTGGACTACTCAGAAAAGAACCTGTTACTGCAAGCGTATCGTGCCCAAAAATCGGCGCTGACTTATAAAGGTGACAAATTACTGCTGTTTGCGGACTATTCCATCGAAGTATCCAGAAAAAGGAAACAATTCTCTAACGTCTGCTCCGCACTAGTGAAAAAACAGATCCGCTTTAACCTGCAATACCCGGCAATCCTCAGGATATATCCAGACCAAGGCCCTCCCATTACGCACCACTCGGTGGAGGAAGCAGAGGACTATATAGAGAATCTGACCTCAAAAAAATCTGACTCGGCTCCGCAAGAGGAGAAAAGACTCGAAAGAGAGAGCAGAGGTCAACGCCAAGCCAGCAGAACCAGAGCCAATAGAGATTGGGAAGACGCCCCACTCCAACAAAGACAATACCGAACCCCAAGAAAAAGATGCACCGACAAAGACTGAAGAACCGGTATTTGCATATGTTTTTGTATTTGAAACGGACTCTAGAAATAGGATCCAAGGGGCAGGTACAATACAATCTGTTGAGGGAATGTGGTCTGAGCGGATAGCCGCATTAGTACACAGGACTGGAATTGTTGTAATTTGTTGAAGCTAAAATTCATATATGCTTTTTAAGTAGCTTAGGTTGTGGTGGGGTTGGGAACTTATTTGAAAGTCTGTCCACAATCAGCTCCTATGTCATGGAGATGGGAGAGGGGGGAGAAGCTGTTTAAAGGTTTAGGTGGTAACTTCAAGGAGGACATTGTTTCCGCCTCCGCTTAAAATGCAAGAAACAAGAGAAGTCAGAAAAGGCAGGAAAGGAAACAAGAGGAGAAGGTGCAAAGGAGCTCTATTGAATTTCGGGGGTTGGTTGTGCACTGCTACGTAAGGACCTTAGAAGCTTCTGCCGCGTATCTGTTTTACAAGGGTACATAATGAGAGTACTAACATGGAATGTAAAGGGGTTACGTTCACCTCATAAAAGAACGATGATACTTCGACACCTTAAGAAATTAAAACCAGATATTGCTCTGCTCCAAGAATCTCACCTCACAGAGAAGGATTTTTACCGGCTAAAAAAGATGTGGGTGGGGGAAGTGAGGGGCTCTCCAGCAGTTCAGGGGAAAGCGGGAGTGGTATTACTGTTTCATAAAAATACACCCTGCAGCATTGTTCAACAAGACACAGATAATGAAGGTAGAGTTATAAGGGTCCTATTGAATACTCCCTGGGAAAGCTTAGCCTAGTCAACGTATATGCACAGGATAGGAAATTCCTCAGGCGCCTTCACAATATGGTTCTAGAAGATAGTGATAATAATCTCTTGCTGGGGGGTGACTTTAATTGGTAATGAATGAAGTGGAAGACAGAAAGAGAACGGGGGAGAGGAGAGGGTTGTATCTACCTAAACGGAGCGTGCTGGGTGACTTCTGCCAGACTTTAGGGTTGACTGACGTATGGCGCCAATTTTACCCGGAGGAGAGACAGTACACTCACTTCTCACATGTCCACCTCTCTTGGTCTAGGCTTGACTATTTCTTAGCCAACACGTCCCTTCTAAGCAAAGTTGAGGCTGTTGATATCGGAGATCTGGTGATCTCGGACCACTCTCCGGTAATAATCACCTTGAGAGATCTCCACCCCAAGGGGACGGACATACTATGGTGATTCCCGAATTCACTAAAAAGTGATGACCACTTTAGAGAGTTAGTGAAAAGATGGTGGAATGAATATGAGCAGGATAATGCTTCACATAAATCAAATCCGGGACTATATTGGGACACAGGGAAAGCAGTCCTAAGGGGAAGGATCATGTCTTATATGTCAGCCAAAAAGAAAGCCCTACGCAAAAACTATGACACAGCAACGGATCTCCTTAGGCACTCTTACACCAGGTTTCTTGTGCAGCCCTCAGAGGAGAATAAAAAAGAGTGGATTTCGGCAAAGGAGAGTTTTGAACTTCAGCAGAAGAGACTAGAGCTCTTTAAGGAGATCACCTGAGAGCTTCCTTGTTCCGATATGGCAATAAGGCGGGAAAATTGTTGGCCAACCTGGTGAGGAACAGTAGGGGATCAGCGGGAATACTCTGCTTGAAGAATGATAGGGGTGAAAACGAAAAAAATCCCAAATTGATAAATGAGATTTTGACAAACTAATATAAAAAACTTTATTCCCAATCGCCCTATGACATCATAAAGGGCAAGGAATTTCTAGACAAAATTAAGTTAAATCAGCTGACAGAGACAGATAAAGAAATGCTAAATGCAGATATCACAGTAGAGGAATTAGAAGAAGTCATTAAAAATATCCCACCAGCCAAAGCCCCAGGTCCGGACGGCCTATCAGGGGACTTCTATAAAATTCTGTCAAAAGACATTACGTCAACACTGGCCTTGGTCACCCAGGACATTCTTCAAAACCGCACCATGTTACCCTCTGGTGACACGGCGTATATTAAGGTTATCCACAAAAAGGGGAAAGACCCTCTGCACCCGGAGTCATATAGGCCGATCTCCTTAATCAACCAAGATGTCAAAATAATATCGAAAGTTATAGCGAATAGATTATCGGTCCTAATACCACAATTAATAGGGATGCACCAAATGGGATTCGTAAAGGGAAGATCGGCGGTGAAGAATATAAGGACAGTGCTAGCTGTAAAAGACGCCTTAGAGGGAGGGGCTGAGAGTGCAGGCTATCCGGCTCTACTGGGGATAGATGCGGAGAAAGCCTTCGACAATGTTAATTGGGAATGGCTAAATGAGGTATTGGATAAGATGGGTTTTACAGGTAACTTTAGAAATTATCTTACAGCAATGTACCAGACCCCGCAGGCTAGGGTGCATACTCCTGGGTTTATTTCACCGCCGATCTACCTCCAAAAGGGAACGCGCCAGGGATGTCCCCTCTCGCCGATGCTGTTTAACATAGCCCTGGAACCGCTAGCTGTCCATCAAATTCAAAACGATGTATTCAAGGGGATCAAAGTAGAATCAAAGGAGATAAAGGTCACCTGTTTTGCGGACGATATGCTCCTTTTTATGAGTGACCCCGAACAGCAAATAGAGAAAGTGCTAGGAGAGCTAGATAGATATGGGGAATTCTCAGGATTTAAAATAAATAAAGGCAAGTGCCAATTGTTACCATTGGGAGCAGGAGGCAGATTGCACCGGCGGTCGGTGGGGGTGGAGGTGGTAGACACCTTGACTTACCTGGGAATAAAGCTAGGTTCAAAGGGAACACAGACCTATCACCTAAACTATCCCCCGTTATTGGCAAAAATCTTCAAAGAGCTGGATAGGTGGAAAGACCTTCCAGTATCTATAATGGGCAGAATCCAATTAATTAAAATGGTGAGTTTTGCGAGACTACTTTATCCTCTCCAGAACTTACCGCTACTGCTTAGACACACTGATGTAAACGCAATCCGTAGTGCATTTATAAAATTTGTGTGGAAGGGTAAATGCTCCCGTATTAGCTTTCATAAACTGACCATGGGGAGAATTCAGGGGGGGGGGGCACAGATACCGAACATAAGGCTTTACAATATTGCGGCCATGTGGAGACATGTCAGAGATTGGCTGATGGACACTAATACCTTCTCCAACACAGAATTGGAAGCTCAGCTAGCAAAACCTAACAATCTAGTGGCCTTATTACACTCTCCGGTAAAAATTAATTCCAGAAAGGTTAGACAAAGTATACTCTTGAGAGACACTCTGGCTACATGGCGTCAGGTAAGGAAGTTGTTTAAGAGGCCTATGTACATTTCGAGTTTTCTGCCACTCTGAGACATGCCTTCTTTTCGCCCAGGCCAGGAAAATAAATTATTCCATAAATGGCGACATAAGGGGATCAAGACATTAGGGGATATTCTAATACCCTCAAGCGGATCTCTGCTGGGGTGGGAGGAGTTAGAGAGTAAATTTCAGTTGGGCCCGACTCAACTCTTCCAATATTTACAGATCGAGAGCTTCTGCAGAGCAAATGTTACTAATTTACAGTCCTTATGGGACACAAAGGAGTTCTTAGATCTTTGTAAAACCGGAAGCAGCAGAGGTTCCCTGTCTGAGATTTACTCTAGATTGTGGGCTAAAGACACCGAGACTTTGGAAGGAGTGGTCTTTAAGGGCTGGGAAAGACACATACAGGACGTAGATCTGACCTCGAAGATTCTCAAGGGCATAGCATTGGTCCGGCAGGCAGTGGTTAACGAGCAGTGGAGGGAGACTTTATTCAAGCTGGCACACAAAGCAATATATGCCTTCAATGTCATTCGAGGAGTAGAAAACCCCGAATATTTAACTGCATGCCCGAAATGTGAGTTGGACGAAGCTAACCTCTTCCACTGTATGTGGTCCTGCCCAGGGATCGTTGGATTTTGGGCTCAAGTGCAAAACTTTATAAAAGAGACATGGAATTGTTTAGTTTCTTTAAATCCACAGGGCTGTCTATTTCATTTCGCTACGGAGACACACACGGAGGAAGGGAAAAGCGACAGGTTAGTCACCTCAAAAGGAATTCACGTCACGTTGTTAGCAGCCAAAAAATGTATACTGAGGCATTGGTTAGACCAGTCTGCACCAGTTTTATCAGAAATGATTGACCTCATGAAGCAAGCCTTGTATCTGGAAAAACTGGAAGCAGAAAGGAATAAAGACAAAGATTCCAAAGGTTTTTTGAAAAAATGGAAGCTCTTTATTTCTAAACATTACACACCTTCCGAGATACAATCCATTTTAGAACCATTTAAGTACACAGAATATTATCTTATGGAGAAGCAAAAAGGTACCCTTGGGAACTTTGACTTAGGAAGCTAGGATAGGGAGGTAGCAGTGCACATGAGAAAGTTGAAGGTTGGGAGGGAGTTCAGGCGGGTTGGGGGGTCTCTCGTAGGACACGGGGGAATATCTAAATTTGAAGGTGGAGTCGATATATGTCAAACACGATTAAAATATTTCTTTGTATGAAACCTAATGAGACTAAAATATGTTTGTTTAGACAACTCTGTTAAGCATTGCTATGACTGACACTATGTAATATCCAATTATTTTCAATGGTCTTGTTTGCTTACCTTCATCAATAAAAATTTGTGTTAAAAAAAAAAGTCCGTGAAAGCTTGTGATGAGAAAACCCCTTTAATTCTTCTGTGGCACATACTCAAAGCTCCAAGTCTGCACATACTTTATTGGTTTAAATGATAAAATAAAAAATATTATATTATTATTATTTCTCTGTTCTAAGAGGATTCATATATTGTTCCTTTTTGAAGTTTTGTTGTCACTGATCACAGAAATCATCCATGTATACGAAAAACTAAAAGCCCATTAAGATCACATATCAGGGCTACATTGCTGGTATTCATCTAGAATACTTTGAAGAAGGTTTCCCAAGGGATACCTTAGTGGGGTCATAAGGGTCTGTAGGGCAAACATGGTCTCCTTCAGACTATGTTTGCTTTATTACACGTTTGTATACGCTTTATAAGCTGTACACAAAAGCATGCCATACTTTAGTGTCGGGGACATATACCAACATAGTCCAAAGGGGACTACAACTGTCCTATAAAATCCTAAGGCCTCACGGTTTTATTACTTGAGGTACCTTTTTAAGATATGTAGACAGACAGCAGAGACAGCACCAAAACATAATGTGAATGGGGCCTAATATAGGCAAACAGTAGAGAGGTTAAATGCTGAAACCAGATAACTGCTTCCACTTATACCCTGTGCAAGAAAAACTGTGCAGCAGATTTATGAATGTATGAAGTAAATATGTTTGAAGTAAATATACTTTATAATGAAGTGTTGGGGCTGAACATATTTATAAAATCTCTGCTCCCATTTATCCACCACATATGAACGTGTCAGACATTGGTTGTGTTACAATAAAAGTGATATATCCAGAATACAAAAGGCTTAATCCTTAATTGTAAATGTACAGAGACAGAATCTTTGTGTGACGTCCGCTGATGGGTTTCTGGCTCAACCGAGCCCTTGTTCACAGCTACAAGGCATATGGGTTACACCCATCTTAAACAACCTTAAGACCAATCACATCAGAATGCTTAAAAACATGTATATCTCAATACACCTGGCATCTTATATCACTTTTATTGTGAATCAAGCAGTGTTATATGACAAGGGGCCGACGGCAATCCGAGCAGCAGGCCTATTATATATCCAGGATCCTACACTTTGGACAAGAGTCTCCGGAAGGGTGAGCGCTACATGTATGTTTTCTTGGACTTTGTGTCAGACATTGGCTAAGGTTTCAGAATAATGTGGTGCTCACAGTATCGGTGCCCATGCACCAGAATCACCAGGCCTTTCCCATTAATCTGATTGCTTAAGATATAACTACTGCTTTTGAGTAGGAAAAGATTGTGTGGCTGCAGCACAGCTTAAAGCGCAGCCCCTATGCAACAGTCAGCGGCCGCACCAGTTTGCTCGTATCTGGTGCAGCCATTAGCTGTCGGAAAAGGGCTGGGGTTTCTGCCTGCACCACCTATTCCTAAATTTAGACTGGCTCCACATGGGTTGTTTCTTGACTGCAACAAAAACGCATGCAGTAAAATGCATGTGATTAAAAATTAATGAAAAATGCATGTATGTTATAGCTAACTCAGAAGAAAAACAGAAACATGGCCATACTCACTGCTAGTAAAGCTGAAGTGAGACTAGACACAGCATAGAGGCAACATAGGCCCCCATGCTATTAAAGAAAAATACCCAGGTGCAGCTGATTGGTGGTAATCCATATATCTCTCCACTAGGTGGACAGAAAGCTGCACCTTAAATTGACATCTATTCACATAGCATGCAAAAAAAAATGTTTCCCCTTTTTCTGTATATTTTGTGATTTTAAGGGAGTGTAGGGACCTGCAATAAATGAGGAGCCGTGAAGTAGGCTTGCAGGCTTACAATATAGTGGCCAGTATGTTAACCAATACCTCATATTTGATATTTTTCCAGTATGTGAAAATAGTTTTTTTGCCCAACAGTACTGGGGATTGGATGCCAGTAGAATACCAGCAGTCGCCGCCCTCATGCATGGAAGGTGTGCGAGCATCTGTCTTATGGGTATTTCTGCATCTGTTTAGTGTCCCAACGTATGGTACTGTGGCTTTTTGGCTTTTTTGCATGCTATGTGAATAGATGTCAATTTAAGGTGCAGCTATATTATGTTATAGCTAACTCAAATTTGGAAGCCCTAGGTGAAATTTGAGTCAATGAAAAAAACATGTGTGGTTGGAAAAACACATGCATTTTTTAAGTGTAGCAAAAACACAAAAAAGCAAGGTATGAAACCAGCTTTCATCTCACATCCCCAGTCAAATAGCAAAAAAAAAACTCCAGACGAAGTATATGATTCGGCAGAACCTCCTCATCTTATTATAATACAAAAAAAATCTATTTTTATTTTCTATTGTTTAAAAACATAAAAAGACACAACATATTGTGAAAACACAAGGCCTCCACTCCCTCAGCTTACACGTTTCAGTGGAATAAAAGTGTTTTGCAACTTCTGTGTGTAGGTCTAAGGTTTTTGGGTTTTTTTCTCCTTAAAAAGTCTCAAAACTACACATGTTAACACAGCAGATAATATTTTATGATATTATATCTTCTGCTATTATGTTACTTTTGTTGGTTAACAGGTACTGTGGTTTCTTGATTTTAGTTGGTCAAGTTGCTCACACCATACTTATACCATACATATTATTACCTGTAAATTCTCGTCCTCGGATGGTGTCTTTAATAGGAAATGCATCCGCTTAAGGGCAGAATTCTGGTCCTAAGACAATGACTGCAATCTATATTTATAAATATCCATCCACTACACTGCTGAGTGCTAGGCACAGGGCACAGTGGAGTGAGTTTGGATCAGACACTCCCACCACACACCAAACACACACACACCACACACACACACACACACACACAACATACACACACACACGCTGCTTAGTACCGCCCACATCATGCTGTACATTCCTGCTCACACAAGAATATACAACTGGTGTTCTCTGTAGTATAAATAATCAGGTATTTTCACACATATAAAACTTATAAATAATGTAGCATGTCATGTGGTCATCCAACAAGACGGTCACAGTATTTTGATTACGAACCAACTCGGTAGTCCCCAACTTACGTTGTTCTGACTTCCGACTGTCCCCTAGTTACAAACGGGGACTTATGGGGCATGGCTCAGTGAGCTGAAGTCACACACTGAGCCATGCCTCATGCCATCGGAACGCCGTAAGTCTGGTCACCACCGGCACCAACTGTGAACCGGCAGTATCACCTTGTCCATCCACAGCTGGTGAAGCGTTTGTAACTTGTGAAAATCGGGTCCGTTTCTTCCTCCACGTAGCGGCATGGCCCTCTCAGGTGTAAGCCACAGCGCTGAAGCAGCTGGTAGTTGTCTGCTATAGTCATTTCTCAGCAGCGCTACCTGAAGGGGCGTAGTAATCACATTGAGACAATGACTGGCTGCACACGTGACATTGCCACAGAGTGCATTGTAGTCCCTGGTTCTTGCCATCGTAGCGAGCAAAGCTAAGATGTATGTAAACGTGAAGCATTTAAAGTATCTACATAGGGTGTGTTCATATTATTATTCCATGTAGAAAAATCTGTGTAAAATCCACATGCAATCCGAGTCCCATTGATTTTAATAAGAATCCACACTGTGCATGATTTTTACTGAGCACGTCACTTACTCTCTTTTACTGCTCCAATTCCACACATTTTTTTCCATTGAAATCAATGGCGCAGTAAAAATCTTCATTGGATCTTGATGTGGACTGCATGCAGATTTTTCTAAACACATCTGTAATCCTTATTAGGTCCCTTAGATTATGCTCACACTGCAGATTTTTCAGTCTGAAAAATCCATTATGAAATCCACAGTAGCAGTTTGAGGCATCCTCTCTAGTTTCTGCTATGGACATTAAGGCCATAGATTTGGCCAGTTTTGGATTCAGATACATTTGATATGATGGGGATATTTCTACCTGAAACAGAATCTGTGCAGAATTTATGTCAAAGAAGTGACATATTACTCCTTTTCTTTGCACATTGCAGATTTCAAACCAATGTTGGAAGAAGATTTATAGTGTGGATCAAATGGTTGTTGTGGATGGGAACAAAGGTTATATATGTGTGATCCTTTGTGTCTCTATTTCAATGTATTAATCAGTATAATACCTCACATGTCTTTATATATTGCACGTAAAAGCTGCCTGTATAACCATACACTTTTTAATGTGCTAGCAAATGGCCGCATATATAATCTGTTTGTAAAGGATAACTGTTATAGAATGTATTATGTGTAATGTCTATTCTACCCACAAGATGGCGTCTGTGTTCAGACACACCCTGATATGCCAAAATGGCTGCTCACCTTAGATATTTTTCTTCTCTCTAACAGAGAGAGAGAGGAGGGTCATTTAAAATGTAGATAAGAAGAGCCAATCAAGAGGGTGGATGTTGCTTAAGGAATGTGTACACCCTCAATCTGTTAAAACCTTGAGTGTGTGTAATAAAGTTTGGAGAACTCTTTGTCTGAGAAAGTGTCAGGCTGTGAATTCTCGGGCACGTGCCAACTAATATACTGATTTGTTCCCCTGCTGGAAAGTAGAGCCCTTTTGTGGTTCCATCTACAACACTTGGTGCCCCGTGTGAGGAGCAGTGATATATGTATATGTATATATATATATATATATACATATATATACAACATCCAAGGATATCGATGCAGGCTAAGGTGTGATTAACCACCGACACACAGAGGAGACGGCCGCTCCCAAACAAGTACAGGTAAGAGTTTTTAAATTCTCTTACTCTGGAAAGTTTTGTCTCTATGGTTGGGTCGCATCTGGGTCCTCAATATTCTGGATGGACCTGACAGGGTCCAGATATGGTCAGTCAGTGCTTTATTACGAACCTGTCATAGTGCTTTCCAGTGGGATTTTTCTGTTTTATGTGTATTGAGTATTGCAGGAGTTGCTGATTGGTCCTGCTGGGGCTCCCACAGATTGTAGGGTTCCTCTGAGCCGATACTCTCTAGGCGGTGGAGTCAGTGAGTAGTCTACTTGGTGAAGAGTAGACAAATTCAGGTTCTCAGAGACGCAATCGGTGGTTGAGGTAATTAATGCTCTTCTGGCGGTTGGAGTCGTTGAGTGCCCCTTCTTGCTGGAGAGAAGGGAACAGCGCCCCATTCAGCGATTTCGCGCTATTCGATACGTGTCTTGTTTTGTGTGTGATAGGGATTGTGTGACGTGCTAACTAAGGGCAAGACTGGTCTAGGACCACTATTTGCAGCAACACCACTTCTCAACATAGAAGAGGGGGGAGAAAGGAAAAGGCTGCAGTCCAAACTTAGAAACTCAGCACTCCCTATCACTGTTTTGTAACTGTATATGTCTTGCCTCCGAGGTTAATTAAGTCAAATTGTATATGATGAATAGGATAGAGCTGTTCTGCTGTATTTGAGTTTTAGGTTAGTGAACAGTGCCACCTACTGGCTTTGTAGGGGATAAGGAATTTAGCCTTGAGTTATATTTTGGGTTAGTGAACAGTGCCATCTATAGACTCTGTAGGAGATAAGGATAAGAGTTATAGAAATTAGTTTTCAGCTTTTTAGCATACAAGAGTATTTCTGCGGGCTAGAAATAGATTATGTGAGCTCAGCAATCTAGCATTAATGTCGGTAGGACCCCAAAGCAGCTTGTTGGGGATCGAGAAGGGAAAACTCAGATAAGAAAAAGTGCAGGATGGATCAGAGAGGCTTAAGTAAGTGAAGGATTTGCAAGCAGCTGAAGTGTGAATTAAGACCTCACAAAGTATTTGTGAAAAAAATTATGGAAATGTCTGAGGATTGATACAGAAGAGAGGTAGATTGAAGGATCTTGGAATGTTTTTGTTGATGGCTGAATTCTGGTACAGTGTAGCTATATGGATTCATAAAGAAGGGTGGGGCACTGGGGGTGCAGCTGCCTTTGTGTACCATCCCCCAGGAGAAGCATCTGAAACAAAGGAAAGTGTGATGCCACCGCTCCATAATGGCGGAGAGCTGAATTCCTGGGCTTGTGTGAGGTGTGATGTGTTCAATCAGGGGTGGAGAGAGGGGTGTTGTAACTGTGGAGCATCACGCCCCAAAGACGGCCCATCTGCATCACAAGCCATCCCTGTTTTAGCTACTTTAGCATTGCCTACCAATTTAGCTCCACCTATCACACCCACTATGCCTAGTATACCGGAACCTCTGGTGCCATTGCCCGCCCCCACAACTGTCCACAATACCTCGCCTCCTGTAGCCCAACCCACGGCTCCTGCCCCTAGTGCAGCACCACCCCTGAAGTCACTAGTGCCAGTTGCCGCCCCTCCCATGTCACTTCCGCCTTTAGTCACACCCACTGCTCCCATCTTGCCTAACCTACAGGAACTTCTGATGTCACTTCCACTTCCTTCGGGGTTATTGCCCGCCCCTTCCTGGGTCAATACTTCCACTTCCGGGGCCAAGATGGCGGCACCAATAGTTAACAATCCAACCTCATTATTTCCTATAATGGATACAGCAGGGGCGTCGCTAGGCTGTTTTATTCGGGGCTCGGGCCCTGAATAAAACCCCCTGTGCCCCGAACCTCCCGGGCTCCAGGCCGCTGCCATGGGCCTGGAGCACCGACCTGCCCTGCAGCTACATGTGCGTCCGTGGACGCACATACAGCGGAGGGCTTCTGCGGAGCAGAGAGCGAGCGCTCCCTGCCCCGCAGACAGTGTCGGACCGTCTCCGGGTGCAGACACAGCGGGGCCGCCGGGTCCTCATTGCTACTGAGGACCGCCACGGCCCCGTGCGCCTCAGCTGGCAGCGGTGCGATGTAATGACCTCATCGCGCCGCTGCCTGTCCTCGGGCGCACAGCGCGTCACAGGCTGTGCGCCCGTGGAGCTGCCGGAGGAGCGTGGGCTGAAGAGGACAGAGCGCGCTCGCTGGGGGAACTAAGGTGAGTATTAATGTTGTTATTTTTATAGCATTTACCTGCCTGTGTGCCCCTATATACTGCCTGTGGCCTATATACTGCTGTGGCCCATATACCTGCCTCAGTGCCCTATATACTGCCTCAGTGCCCCTATATACTGCCTGTGGCCCCCTATATACTGCCTGTGGCCCCCTATACCTGCCTGCGGCCACCTATACCCGCCTGTGGCCCCATATATACTGCCTGAGACCCCATATACCTGCCTGTGGCCCCATATACCTGCCTGTGGCCCCATATATACTGCCTGTGGCCCCATATATACTGCCTGCGGCCCCCTATACCTGCCTGCGGCCCCATATACCTGCCTGTGGCCCCCTATACTGCCTATGGCCCCCTATACTGCCTATGGCCCCCAATACTGCCTGTGGCCCCATATATACTGCCTGAGGCCCCATATACCTGCCTGTGGCCCCATATACTGCCTGTGCACCCATATACTGCCTGCGGCCCCATATACTGCCTGCGGCCCCCTATACCTGCCTGTGGCCCTCTATAACTGCCTGTGGCCCCATATACTGCCTGTGGCCCCATATACTGCCTGTGGCCCCATATACCTGCCTGTGGCCCCCTATACCTGCCTGTGGCCCTCTATACCTGCCTGTGGCCCCCTATACTGCCTGCGGCCCCCCTATACCTGCCTGCGGCTCCCTATACCTGCCTGTGGCTCCCTATACCTGCCTGTGGCCCCCTCTACTGCCTGTGGCCCTATATTCCTGTCTGAGCCCCTATATACCTGCCTCAGTGCCCGTATATCTATATACCTGCTTGAGAGTGCCCCTATATTTATATACCTGCCTGAGAGTGACCCTATATTTATATACCTGGCTAATTGAGGGGACCTATACACCTACCTAACTGAGGGGACTTATATACCTATAATTAAGGAGTTGCTGAAAATGTGAGGATTCTAAGATATTTGTGTCCAAATCCTCAGGGACGAGTCGTGGCCGGGAGAAATCAGCATGAAGGTGTGAACCGGATGGAGAAGAAAAGGGAAGGTGAACGACGCTGATCAGAAAAGACGTCTCCGGTGAGTCACTAAATGTAACTGCAGTGTAATCACATATATGTCTGCAGAGCGTCTACATACAACTAGTATCTACCACTATTTGGTCACTGTATGGCGGTGGTATATGTAATCAGAGCCTGTGTACAACTGATAGTCACATGTGGGGGGCCGCATTCGGTCAGGGTCTGGCAGGATTATTTGGTCCTTTGTAGTAATAGTTTTGGGTCTTGGTTTTGTAGGAGTTTTTTTAGTAACAATCATTTGTCCGGTAGATTTGCTCCATGTATCAGTGGATTATATGGTGACTGTTATTTAGGGATATTACACTGTCATACGGAGGTGAGCGGTTTTGAAAAAGTAAATTTGTCATTGGTGATTTTCATTGTGCTGTGACTGCTGAGGCAGGTATATAGATATAGGGTCACTCTCTGTGGAATATGCTGAAAATTAGTGACAGGAGCAGAAGGTTTTTCTCTGTAAAAATACATCCGCAGTTCACAATGTGGCGTGAAAAATGTCGTGTGAACCCAGCCCTACTGAGCAAAACACAAAGGGCCCGGGCCCCGGATGTTTTAGGACCCTAGCAACGCCCCTGGGATACAGTAACATGAGATGTTTGGAGACCAGGAACTAGCAACCTTATGGTGCTAGGAGAAGAAGATGATTTATTGGGTGGAGCAATAGGGGGAGAGGAGACACAACCCCTGACAGAGGAACAAAGAAGAACAGCTCAATACTTCCTGGAGAAGTACGCTAAGGACCTGGGGGGGGGGACAGCCCATCAGCAGTACTTCCATAGGTCTGACAGGAAGGGGACGCAGGGAAGGTTTATCAGACCAATCCAGGACAGGCACAGCACCTCCTAGCCTCCTAGGTCCCATGGCATCTGCAGCAGTCGGTGCAAAAGCACGAACATATTATGTTACATATAATCCTGTGCAAGCATCTAACCTGTCTGGCAGTCTTCCAGATCCAGAGAAGCAACCTATGCCCTTCTACAGGAAAGTGGTGCAAATCTGCAAGAACTACATGGCTACGTGAAGGACTTGAAGGGGCTATGCGATGTAAGGGCAGGATTCCTACTGGCCCATTATGGAGAAATCTCTGTATACACCCCCCAACTTTGATGACCTGACTGCAGATTCAGGTGTGGAATTCTGCGAGAGGCTGAAGGAGTGGGCAAAGGACAGGCTCTCAGATCAGACCCAAACTCTCAAAGACATCACACAAGAAAAAGAGGAGACAGTGGAGATGTTTCAAACACGTCTCACTCAGATGTTCAATGATTTAGGTTTCTCCTCCTGAAAAACCGCACATACGTATGCTGACCTCAGCCTTTGTGGAAGGACTAAGAGAACCCATCAAGAAACAACTGAAAATGGTGAGACTGGAATACAAGTCTCTGGATATGGATATAGTACTCCAAGTGGCTAGAGGAATCGAGAACAACCTACCAGCAGCCTCTAAAACGAAGACAACTCCTGTTATGATGGTAACAGAAGAATAAGATGCATCTCCTCCGTTTACACGACAGAGTCCTTTATGTTTTAGATGCAATCGTACTTGGACATTCTTTAGTTCTTCTGGCTCCACATGACGTCTCTGCTATTCTCAATCAAACGCAACCGAAACATCTCTCATCGGCTCGACATCTTCGACTTCAATATTCTCTCCTCCTGCCGGATAACGGTACTCTTATGCGCTGTTGTATTCTTAATCCAGCCACCTTACTTCCCCTTCCTCAAGGGGGGAATGAGGATGAAGAGGAATCGGAAGAATCTGGTGTATATGAAGAGAGTCATGATTGCTTTGAAATGGAAAGCTCTCATTTGCCTTCTGTACATGAGACTCCGCTTGACAACCCGGATATGGTTCTGTTTGTGGATGGATCCAGATTTGCAGACAGTGCAGGACGATTTCACATGGGATATGCCGTGACCACATCACACGCAGTGTTGGAAGCAAGAAGTCTGCCATTGCATAAGTCAGCCCAAGAAGACGGCAGCATGACGTTTGGCAGAGGGCAAAACGGCCAACATATGTACGGACTCAAGATACGCTTTTGGGGTCGCCCATGACTTTGGACCTATTTGGAAAGCACGAGGATTTCTCCTGGCTGCGGGAACCCCAGTGAAACATGGACAAGCCATTCAGGTCCTGATGGATGCACTGCTGCTGCCACGAACAGCGGCTATACTGAAAATCAAGGCACATGGGAAGCTGAATACAGAAGACGAAACCACTTGGCTGACCAAGCAGCCAAACAGGCCGCAGGAAGTGAGAAAGGGGAAGCAAGTCACCTGTCAGTGGTGTAAGAGGAAATGTGCACCCAACCTGCAAGGAGATTGCTGGCCAAGATGCAGAAACAAGCTCCACTGGAAGAACAGGAAAGCTGGAAAAAGAAGGGAGCCAAGAAGAATGAAGAAGACGGTCTATATGGAGTAGGGAGGCGACCCTGCTTGCCACGGGCACTATACCCAGCTGTAGTGCAATGGGCACATGGAACGGGACTTTTAAAGCACGGATGCCCTGGCCAGACAGCCTGCCTATAGCTTGGTTAGAGTCAGGCACACGCCCCCGGTGATAATTAGCTCTTTCGCCCTATGAGATCATGTTAGGCAGTGCCCCAAGGCTAGGTACATATTTCCCCCAGCAGTTGCAGCTACAGACTGATGTTATGACCACATGTAACGGGTTGGTGGATTCGCTGGACAACCGCAAGCGATGATAGTTAAGCCACGCCAGGGAGCGGAGTCTAAATAGCCCCCGATATTCACCAGAGCCCGCCGCAAAGCGGGATGTACTTGCTGCGGCGTGAGACTACAAGGTCGCTACCCCTGACGTGACTTGCTTGTGGGGGGGGGGCCGGGGTAAGCGTGGTAAAAGGTCGAAATCCAGAATGTATCGGGACGGGCAGGGGTAGGGGGGGGCAGGGGTTCGTGGTCGAAAGGGGCAGAGGGTCAGGGCAGGGGGGCCAAAGGGCAAGGTCGGAAAAACGTAGTGGAACGGACTTACATGGGAATCAACAAACCCCAAACTCTCTTAAGACAAACTAACGCACACCAACAATCTGACAAGAGTGCGGGGGGGCGTGACAATATACAGCAAGGGGCCGGAAATTTGGGAAAAAATTACCGCGCCCCGCCCTTTAAATCCAGCCAAACCTCCCCCCTAAGCAGGGGGTTCCCGGGGCGGCGGCCGGCCGGGCAGGAGCGGGGAACACAGGACGCGACGGGTAAGAACGGGCAGGGAGCCGGGGCAACAGGGAAGGCCCAGGGGGGGCGACGGCACCCCGCCGGACCCCATGTGGGCAGGGAGGCGGCCGGGGGGGCGACGTCACCCCGCCACCCCCCCATGACAAAACCCCCCCTTGGGTCCCCCTTTTTTTATGGCTTTTGGGAAGGGGTCAAATGCGTTTGGGCCCTCAGGTTCCCACGAAACGCCCCTCCACCAAATCCCTTCCATCAATAAGAAAGAACCGTTTCCCCTCACTGTTTTCCCCCCGCCACCCCCTCCTTGACCCCAAAGATGTTACAAGTTGGGCCAACAGGGAAGGCGAAACAGATCCACGGAAACTTTCGCACCCGGTTTTTGGGGAGAGAAACAGGAAGGGTTTTCCGAGTGGGAGGCAAGCGGAGCTTGAGGACCCCGGTTCATTTGCCGAAAACAACAAAAGGGCCCAAATACTTTGGCCAAACTATAACTGGGCCACCTTAAAAAAAATTATTTAGGGACAACCAAATCTAAAACCCCGGCTTAAATCGGGGCGGGGGTCTACGGTCCTGTGGGGCCTGGACTTTGGGTGCGGGGGGGAGGCCCGTAGAAGGGGCCGTCGTGTGCTTGCCAGAGTGCCCTTGATTCCGTACTTGTCACCATGGCAGAACGTGACAGGGGTAGCCAAGGGAGAGGCAGGCGGGGGGTACCCAAACACAACTAAAAAGGGAGAGGACCAGCGGATCCGATCTGGGAATTTTACGAAAATTTCGCCCGGGGAGGGGTCAGCCCCAGTTCCTGAGGGGCGGTTAAAAAAGTCGTAGGTAGGTACCAAAAATTTGGGTTACCCCTCTACCTGCCCTTATTTTGAGGTGGTACAACAGAAGTCGCTAAACCTGCAACTGACCACACAAGCCCCCCAGAATTTCGACACAAACTGGACCCCCCATCCAAACAATGAAAGGGACCCGTGTAGCCGAAAAATTGGTGAAAGAAGTGCGGGGGCCCCGGGGGGGGCAAAAGGGGTAACCCGGAGGGGAACAAAGGGACCCATTTTTGAAATCTATCTCACCCCCCAAAGCCCGTGTTTCCCCAGAGGGGCCGGGAGGTCAGTAACAAAGATGGCAACATGGGAAAAAGGTCTTTCGGGGACCGGGACAGGCTGAAACAGCCCCCGGGGGTCTGAGACGGGGGGCTTTTTTTTCGGGACAGGGGTACAAGAGAACAAATCTCAACATTTTGAGCGGGGATGGGCCCCCAAAATAACGAAAATTTAAATTTTGCAGGGATTTGTGGACTCCGGGGTGACACTGTTCATGGGGAATTTCCCCACTTCGGATTCGAAGCCGCAGGGAGGGTACGAAGTTTTTCCCAGGGGGTAGAGGTTGAAGACCCCGGGGGGGCCGCCTTTGGGAGGGAGTTCTGGAGGAAAAAGGTTGCAAGGGCGGCTTGGGCCCACAGTGTCCGGGGATCTAGAGAGGGGTCCGCCCTGACTTTCTTCTCACTGGCCGAAAGTGAAAAAGGAAAACAAAGCGGGCGAGAAAGAGGGACCACTGGCTTGTCGATTGCAATCGTTTAGGGAGACGGAATAAAGGGATTTTTTTGATCGGGGGAAGATCCGATGGGGTGGGAGCCCCCCCAGCAAGTGCCGCCATTCTTCTAGGGCTAACTTTATGGCCAGTATTTCCAAAACATCGGGTCGTGTAATTTTGCGGTGGGGTAAGGGCTTGGAAAAGAAGCCGCAAGTCGCAGTCTCCCAAGGGGACTTCTGAAGGAGACACCCCCCCGGCACCAAAACCCAAAGGGGGCTCCCCTTCTAGGACAAACGGACGCTGCGGTCCGGGGGAACAGAAAAGACTAAAGCGAATCTGCTTTAAGATGAACAAAGGCTTCTTGGGCTTCTGGAGGCCAAGATTTGGGGTTAGCATTCGCTTCCCTAAGGGGCCCCCAGCGGGCCCGAGCGTGGGGAAAATGCGGACGAACTGTCGTAAAAATTTTTTCGAACCCCAAAAAGCACTGGGTGGACCGGACCCACTGGCAAGGCCCCTGCAAGACCGCTGAAACTAAGGGATCCATCTGGGGACCCTTTATCGAACGAAATACCTTAGGGAAAGGCAAGAGGTGCGTTCAAACAACATTTCTCCATTTGGCATTTTAACCCGGTGGCACGGGAAAGCTGAGCACCCGGGGGGTGGGGTGAGTCTTGATCCGGAGAGGAAATTTAAAAAGTTGTCCAAAGACAAAAACACAATGTGAGAAGTCGCGGAAGACCCTTGACGAATTCTGGGAAAACCGCCGGGATTTAGAGGCCAAAAGGCATGACGAGTATTTAATGGCCATCTTGGGTATTTAAAAGGCCGTCTTCCATTCGTCGCCTTCACGGATACGAATCAAGTTGTTGCTCCGCGAGATCCAACCTGGAAAAAAAGTTTGAGCCACCGGCGACAAAACACTCCGAGAAAAAGAGGCAGGGGGGGTTTATTTTTTATGTTTATTTTTATTGAGTCCCCCGAAATCAACAGGGGGTATAAGTTCCATCTTTCTTTTGACAAAGAAAAACCCCCCCCGGGAAGAAGACTTGCGATAAAGCCCTTTTCGGGGTTTTCCTAAAATTCCCACAACGCCTTGGTCTGGGGCAGAAAAAAGGGTGACCTGCCACGGGGAGGGGTACTACCGGGTTGCAAGTCAATAGGACAGCGACGGGCCGGGGCGGAGGAAGAGTTTCGGCCCGTCTTTTGGAAAAGACCCGGCAATCCTGGTAAGGGGTGGGGGAACCCGGGGAGGCTCCGTAGGTTTACAGAGGCGGGGGTAGACTGGGCGGAGTAAAGAAGGCATCGCGAGTGGGGAGGGGGCCCCAACGGATAATTCACCCCCTTTTCCCTCTAGGGTCGAGCATGCTCTTGCAACCAAAGGAGGCCCCGAGAATTTCAAAGAGGGGAGGCAAAAAGAAGTTTCAGAGTCCCTTGGTTTAAACCCTATCTGCAAGTGAGGGGCGAGGCAGAACCCAAAAAAAACGTCCTTTGGATTCGCCATGACGGAGGAACAACATGGGTTTTTTGCGAGGGGTCACCGAGAAAAAAAATTTTGGGAACCAGCGCGTGGCTGAAAAATTCCAGCGGACCCCAATCAAGGAAAAGGGGGTGGCTTTAAAGGTGCTGTCGGGAAAAAATTCCACGAGTACTGAAATGGTCACCGGGGGAAGGCCCAGACACCGGGAGCCCTCCTGCGGCCCTAGGTGTGAATTTTTCCCCCCCCGGGACCGGGCGTCCCCAAAGAAGTGGCCAAACCGCCACAGTAAAGCACAGCTCCCCTGACGACGCTGGGAGCGTTCCCCTGGGGAAGTGGGGTCTCTCGACCTGCATGGGTTCTCCCCAGGAACCATTGGGGGAGGAAGTGGGGGTAGTTGGAAAACGGGGGGCCAAGAGGGAGCCGGCGGGTCGGCAGGGCGTGGAGTCGGAGTCATCATAAAGGGACCCCACCAACTCCCAAAAAAAATTTAAAAATTTTTTTCCTTAGTTTGATGCAAAGAGCAAGAGGAATTGGGGGCCGCCAGTGCTATCTCCATATCTTTACCTCATCACATAGGGTGTAATTGATGACAGGACAGGCAAAGCGCTGCCCCAGGGAAAAGATTCTGCTCCCAGGGCAAACAGATTTCAGCAAAATTTTTCACCTGCTTTCAAAGAAGAAGAGTTCAACCATTCATCTAAACTGACTGTGGCTGAGGTAATTCCTTTATACCCTGACATTGTTGTAGATGTTGCCCCTGTGATCACCACTTTGCGCCCAACCCAAGTTAGTGTAGAGAGACCGTTCTCTAGCCTGGAAATAATGAGATCAGATGTAAGGTCATGTATGCAGGATCTGATGGAGGCAATACTATTTCTCAGAACAAATTCAGAGACCCACAAATGTTCCTTCAGTGTTTTGTACACTCACCGGCCACTTTATTAGGTACATCATGCTAGTAACGGGTTGGACCCCCTTTTGCCTCAGAACTGCCTCAATTCTTCGTGGCATAGATTCCACAAGGTGTTGCAACGATGCTCAATTGGTACCAAGGGGCCTAAAGAGTGCCAAGAAAATATTCCCCACACCATGACACCACCACCACCAGCCTGAACCATTGATACAAGGCAGGATGGATCCCTGCTTTCATGTTGTTGACGCCAAATTCTGACCCTACCATCCGAATGTCGCAGCAGAAATCGAGACTCCTCAGACCAGGCAACGTTTTTCCAATCTTCTACTGTCCAATTTCAATGATCTTGGGCAAATTGGAGCCTCAGTTTCCTGTTCTTAGCTGAAAGGAGTGGCACCCGGTGTGGTCTTCTGCTGCTGTAGCCCATCTGCCTCAAAGTTGGCCGTACTGTGCGTTCAGAGATGCTCTTCTGCCTACCTTGGTTGTAACGGGTGGCTATTTGAGTCACTGTTGCCTTTCTATCAGCTCGAACCAGTCTGCCCATTCTCCTTTGACCTCTGGCATCAACAAGGCATTTCCGCCCACAGGACTGCTGCTCACTGGATGTTTTTTCTTTTTCGGACCATTCTCTGTAAACCCTAGAGATGGTTGTGCGTGAAAATCCCAGGAGATCAGCAGTTTCTGAAATACTCAGACCAGCCCTTCTGGCACCAACAACCATGCCACGTTCAAAGGCACTCAAATCACCGTTCTTCCCCATACTGATGCTCGGTTTGACCTGCAGGAGATTGTCTTGACCAGGTCTACATGCCTAAATGCACTGAGTTGCCGCCATGTGAATGGCTGATTAGAAATTAAGTGTTAACGAGCAGTTGGACAGGTGTACCTAATAAAGTGGCCGGTGAGTGTATATTTACTTTTTTTTGTGTCCTAAAGTCGTGTCCAATAAATATATTTTACACTGACAAGCAAAAGGGTAACAATGTTTTGAATTTGTGACTTTCAGGCTCCATAACTCACCATCTACTACAGCTTTGTATATGAGGCTACTGTAATTTTATATACAGTCACCTTACCGATCTTATACATAACTTTGGCTTGCAAGTATTTAGCATCTGCTTAGTTCTGCAGATTCTTTCCTGTAACTGCACTGTTACTGTTTTGCTCCTAAAAATCAAAATGTTAATTTGTATTATTTTGTTAGCATTTAGGAAATCCACCTTTGGTTTTCTATACTGCCTGAATCCTTCTGGGCTCTGCATCAAGCATATCTTGACCAAAATCTGATCCCAGGTGTCTTCTACACATTCCCAATGTTGGTGCAGGCTGGACTTGGATACAAATACAGCTTTTTCTAAAACTCAACCCAGAAGTGTTCAAAAGATCAAAACATTGTTACCCTTTTGCTTATCAGTGTCTGTTCTACCTAAATAGCTTGATTATTGCATCATAAGGTGATAAACAGCCTGATGTTACCACTTTACTACAGTAAGGTTATCACTTAAACATGCGCCGTGTATGAGGGAGTCAGGAGTCGGAGTCAGGAGTCGGAGGTTTGGGAAATTGAGGAGTCGGAGTCGGGGCTTTGGCTTGCCGACTCCACAGCCCTGGTGGTCGGGCGACCTCCCGTTGGAGGCGGAGCTCTTGTTGTCTCTCGGCAAACCGTATGTCAATTCGGGAGGCCAATCGAATCAGTTTGTCCAGAGCGGATGGCAGGTCCCGACCAGCGAGCTTGTCCTTAATACGCCCAGAAAGGCCTTGCCAGAAAGTCGCCACCAAAGCCTCATTATTCCAGTCCAGTTCTGAGGCTAGGGTGCGGAACTGCACGGAGTACTGACCCACAGTAGAGTCGCCCTGATGGAGACGGAGCAGAGCTGTGGCAGTGGGGGAGGTGCGGCCAGGTTCCTCGAAGACGGTGCGGAACCCCTGGAGGAAGGTTTGCAGATTTGCCGTCAACAGATCTCCTCGGTCCCATAGCGGAGTGGCCCAGGCCAAGGCTTCCCCCGATAAGAGGCTAATTATGAAGGCCACCTTAGCCCACTCGGTAGGGAATTGATGCCCCAAAATCTCAATGTGGATGGAGCATTGACTCATGAAGCCACGGCACTTCTTGGGTCTCCATCAAAGCGTGAGGGAAGCGGCAGATGCAGGGAAGGTCCAGGTGCAGGAGCAGGTAGAGCCATGGCTGCAGGAGCAACTGGTGCTGGCGTGGCGGCAGCAGACGCAGGCGGAGGTAGATGGGCCGCAAGGTTCTGCATCATGGCCGCGAGCTGGTCAATATGCTGGCTCTGCTGGGCGATGGCCGTCGTGACGTCCCAGAGCTCAGGCAAAGGTACCCTGGCGGAATCCTTTGGCCAGATTGTACTGTAACGGGTTGGTGGATTCGCTGGACCATTGCAAACGATGATAGTTAACCCCTTAAGGACCAGGCGGTTTTTTTTGGTGACACGTTTGTTTTTCCCTCCTCGCCTTCTGATAGCCATAACTTCTTTATTTTTCCACCTACATAGACACATGAGGGCTTTATTTGCGGGACAGATGTACTTTCAAAAGGGTTTTATTCACTATACTAAGAATATACGGGGAAACTGCAAAAAAATTCCAAGTGGACAAATTGGGGAAAAAAATGTATTTTCACCATGTTTGCGGGGGTTTTGCTTTTTTTGGCGTTCAATCTTGGGTTTAAATAAGTGTTAATCTGTATTCTTCAGGTTGTTATGCATCCGGCAATACCAAACATGTAGGGTTATGTTTTCTGTTATGTTTTGGTACCGTAAAAAAATTCCAAACATTTTCAATTTTTGAAATTTGCGCCACGGTGCCATTTTGTGCGACCAATAACTTTTTTGTACTAACACCTACGGACGTCAGTGAGGGGCATTTTTTGCGGGCTGAAAATGTACTTTTTAATCGCTAGCAGTTTGGAATGCATGCGACTTTTTTGATCATTTTTATTCCATTTTTTTGAGTGACGTAAAAAAACGTAATTTTGGCGTTTGGAATTTTTTTTTCTCTACGGTGTTCAGCGTACGGGATAAATGATGTTATATTTTTATAGATCGGACTTTTTCGGACGCGGCGATACCAAATATGTGTAACTTTTTTATTATTTTAATGATTTTATTTGTAAAATGGGGAAAGGGGGGTGATTTGAACTTTTAATACTTTTTCTTTTTTTTGTACTTTAAAACTTTATTTTTATTTATTTTTTACTGTAACATTCAGGCCACCTGTGGTACTTGACCACTAGGTGGCGCGATTGTTAATACAACCTAATGCATTGCATAGGCAATGCATTAGGGTGTACATAGATGGCGGTTTCCCCACTTCCTGTCTGCGGACGGAAGTGGGGCAAACCGGCCAGGGTAAGTGACGGGAGCCTTCACAAGGCTCCCCACCACAATGCTCGGTGATCGGATCGGCGCAGCATAGCTGCGCTTATGCCGATCACCGCACCGATCGGCGATTTGCCGCTAACACCCGGTGGCTGTGCGGGGGGGTCGCGGAGCGATCCCCCTGCAAAGCCCCTTAGCGGCCCTGGGACGTACTGATACGCCCAAGGTCATTAAGGGGTTAAGCCACGCCAGGGAGTGGAGTCTAAGTAGCCCCCGGTATTCACCAGAGCCCGCCGCAAAGCGGGATGGACTTGCTGTGGCGTGAGGATACCAGGTCGCTACCCCTGACGTGACTTGCTTGCAATGGCGGCCGGGGTAATGCGTGGTAGAGTCGTAATCCAGAGACAAAGTCGGGGACAGGCAGGAGGTCAGGCCAGGCGGCAGAGGTTAGTGGTTAGAGACGGGCAGGCGGTCAGGGCAGGCGGCGACCAGGCAAGGTCAGGAAACGTAGCGGAACGGACTGGTACACGGGTAATCAAACAGAACTCCAAACTCTCTCAAGACAAACTAACGCACACCAACAATCTGGCAGAGAGTGCAGGGTGCGTGTACAATATATAAGACCAGCGGCCGGCAATTGACAAATTACCGGCGCGCTGGTCCTTTAAATCCAGACCACCCATCGCACGCGCGCTCTAAGCAGCGGGTACGCGTGCGGCGGCCGGCACAAGCAGGAGTAGGGAGCACAGGAGCGCGGTTGGGGCGGTTGACTGGCACTGGAGCCTAGGCAACAGGGGAATGGTCGTGGACGGCCGCGGCACACTCGCCGGACCTCCTGCGGGCAGGTGGGGGCGGCCGTTGGGGGGTGACGGCACCTGCGCCAGACCCCATGTGGGCAGGCGGGCGGCCGCGGGTGGCGACGGCACCCGCGCCAGCCCCCATGACACCACATATGTTATTGCATTGGCTAAAGAGTTGTCACTAATGCATTCTAGAGTTTTCCATTCCAGATCCAGACAGATGTTGCTGCCTATAAGCTACAGCCTGGAGACTGGGTCTATGTGAAGAAGTTCGTGTGTAAAACCTTGGAGCCGAGATTTGAGGGGCCGTACCAAGTCCTGCTGACCACGACCACATCTGTCAAGGTGGCAGGAAAGCCCAACTGGATCCACGCTTCACACTGCCCCCAGAGATGAAGCAGATGCTGCTCTTACTGATGTTAAGTAGTTATGTTGCTTTGATTCTTGGGCAGAACTCATCGGTGGCCATTACCAAGGAGAGAGGGATGGTCACCTTTTGGTTTAACTCATCCAGTGCTCATGTATCCACATATTCCTTTGATTTTTGTGATGTAGTATGCTGTCCTGAGGTTCCTATACAGTGCAACATCTACAATGAACAATCTTCCACTGCACGTATATATACTTGTGTGTGACTGACGAGTACTGGGGACGCTCCTGCTACTACTGGGGTGCAGTGGGATGGAACACCGGGGATGACTGGGGATATAGACCACAGACTGCCTTAAACAGGAAAGATAAACAGGGGAAGCCCCTACTGACAAGGATGAGTCTAACAAAAACTGGAGTCTGTCAAGAACAGGGAATATCAGGTGAAAGCATGCCCCTAACCTTAACCATTGAAAACCCTCAAGAGACTGATGGAGGCATATATGTCCTGGGAGCATACATACGAGGGGGAGGGGGGGGGCATGGGGATTTCGAGAGAAAATCCAGATGAAAGATATGAATACAGACCCAGGGAAATGGTTGGTAGTCCCAGCACCAACAAACCCACTTATGCCCCATGTACAGACTTTTCAGAGCATGACAGCCATAGCTGATCCCACCTCTGAGGACACCATGAGGGTAGAGACCGGGTTCTCGGATAAGAACTTGTGGCTGGAATGGGTTAAGTATACAGCCAACCAGCACAATAAAACAAACTGTTATGTCTGCTCAGCCGCTAGGCCCCATATGGGCACTGTCCCTCTAGATATTCCTGTATCAGCACAGGAATGTCTTCTTAGTCTGTACACCAATTCCACCACAAACCACACTGACTGTGAGGAATGGAAGGCCAAGTACCCGATCACCACCAAAACATCAAGGCCAGGGGTTGGGACTACAGTTTACCCAGGTAATTACACCTGCTATACCTGTAGTATGGGAAATGGCAGATTCCTGGGTAACTTTACCACCAAAGGGTACTGCTCCACATATAGTAACATCAGTAGCAACAAATTACAGAATCAAATACTCTCCATAGGGGATGTATATTGGGTGTGTGGAGATCTCAAAGTCAGGACTAAGTTGGAGGGTAACTGGACTGGACAATGTGCTCTGACCAAACTACTCATTCCATTTCACATACTGAGTGAAGGGTCGGGGATAGCCATACCACTGAGACAGTGAGGGCCAGGAGCAGAAGGGGAGTCACCCCAAAGGGCAGCTTTGACCCCCATGTGTATATTGATGCTGGGGTCCTTGATGAGTATAAGGCAAGGGACCAAGTGGCCACTGTGTTTGAATCTCTGCTACCGATAATCACTGTCTACCCAGGCAATTACACCTGCTATACCAGTAGAATGGGGAGGACACATTTTGATTTTCCATATAAAAGACCATAGCATATAGAGTATATGAAGTATGTATTTAGTAGTAGGATCTGCATGTCGTTATTATATCAATTTAAAGAAAGTACTATGGATGTTATATGATATTCTGGTTGAATTACTTATTTTGTTTTGATATGAAAAGATTATTAATTCTGAAATTTCTTCTCATCAGAAATTAAGAATTTATTGATCACTAAAGCTAGTTACTTCAGTTCCCCAGACGACTTATGTCAAGGCTACCACTGGTCTTCACCTGCAGGACTGCAAGTCTACATCTGCTGAGACAGTCCTATGTGCAAGTCTGCATTGGTAAACAGAGTCTCCCAGAATAAAAGGGAACCGCCAGATAACACAGATGTTTCAAGCCACCAACAGAGACTATCCAAAATTGTATCTATCGTGGTAATCTCATGATTTCAAGCAGTTTTCGTTAGCGAATGGTTCGCCCTATCCCCTCGCCGCGGGGATAAATGTAGTTAAGGAATGCTGCGCGAAAGAAACATGAAAAAAAATAAAATAAGGGAAAAAGATGGGGGAAAGTATTGAGCCCAGCCCTCTTTGGTAAGCAGATAGACTAAAGGAGGGGAAACTTCAACACAGCTTTGTCCCGTGGTGTCAAGTTCCCAAGGGAAAGATTAAAATGAGACCAAAGTCTCAAGGGGGGACTGTTGTGGATGGGAACAAAGGTTAAATATGTGTGATCCTTTGTGTCTCTATTTCAATGTATTAATCAGTATAATACCTCACGTCTTTATATATATTGCACGTAAAAGCTGCCTGTATAACCATACACTTTTTAATGTGCTAGCAAATGGCCGCATATATAGGATAACTGTTATAGAATGTATTATGTGTAATGTCTATTCCACCCACAAGATGGCGTCTGTGTTCAGACACACCCTGATATGCCAAAATGGCTGCTCACCTTAGGTATTTTTCTTCTCTCTAACAGAGAGAGAGGAGGGTCATTTAAAATGTAGATAAGAAGAGCCAATCAAGAGGGTGGATGTTTATTAAGGAATGTGTACACCCCCAATCTGTTAAAACCTTGAGTGTGTGTAATAAAGTTTGGAGAACTCTTTGTCTGAGAAAGTGTCAGGCTGTGAATTCTCTGGCACGTGCCAACTAATATACTGATTTGGTTCCCTGCTGGAAAGTAGAGCCCTTTTGTGGTTCCATCTACAACATGGTAATCAATGGGATGCAGATTCTGCCATTGAATTCATGCGAAAAAAATTCTGTGTGAACAAAGCCTTATATAGTGATCATATTGGTCACTGTTTTATGATCATCTGCTTGTTTAAATGGGCTTTTACTCCATACAGCATTTTGTGTATCTTACCCTTATCTTTAGATGACAAACACATGAGTAAACCAGGCCACAGACATGTCCTTCTATCAAAATCTATCTCCTCTAATCCTCTTTCCATGAAGAACATATGTTCGATTAGCTGAGCCAAGTGTTCTGCATATGGAGAGGGAAGGGAGCCGCTGCCAGGCACCTCGAGTGACAGCTTATGTGCCAGAGAACCAAAGGATCAGGAGGTTAAAATCCAACTGCGTGATCCCTATGTTTCCGACAGCACCTATCTGGAGAGATTCTGGTGTGCCAAAGGTTCAGAAAGCATTTATCTAATGTGTATGTCCAGCTTTAGTTTCTGCGTTGTCAAGAATATGCAATGAGAGCCATTACTTTAAATACGTGAACTCGAGTGAGAATCTGCAAAGGCAACTTTTTTCTAGTACTCCCAGGAAGAACAGGAAAGGAGCTCGGTTAAGCCTATGGCTCCATCTCCTCTATATCAACATATTCTTATTCCAGATTAATTGAGCATACCGTATATTTAGATTAAAATGTCTAAACTTTCCAAAATTCCTTTGTAAGTAAATATGCTACAAGCTATGCATATTAAGTGGTCTTCCAAATAAGGTCTTTTCAGTGCCACAGGTTGAGGCAAGCCCCGCCCACCTCATAACTGGTTAACCTATTACTTTTAATAGGTAGAAACATATGAATAACTGTTAGGTGGGCAGGGCTATCAATGAGTGGGCAGGGCTAGCACCTGCTTATGAAATGCTGGACTCTTTTCTGGCTGAAAACTGCTGGATTTGAGCATTAAATACTCTAAAATTACTGCACCGTACACCTTGCAGGTCTGTCACTAGCTTGTGCTGTCCTCAGAAAGGGGGGCATAACCTATGTGACAGGTTCTCTTTAAAGGGGTTGTCTCACTACATTGATTCATCTTACCTCAGTCCTGTTTTCTCAGTTTCATTTTTGAATTCAGTGTTTACTGGCTTTACTGACCACTAGTCTGCAATGAGGAGCTGCTGAGGACACCAGGTCTGTAGCTATAGCGACTAACACTGGCAGCCTATCAGAAGAGATCAAACAGTTCTGTAGCTATAGCGACCTGAGGAGCTGATACAGCAAATACAAGAGGGGATATCTAGGAATAGGTCGAACATTGTTCATGGAGACATATTGAAAAGTGACTTGATTTTGCAATATCTTTAAAATAAAAGGCAATCCTTGTAGTGAGACAACCCCGTTAACATCATGTCATGATGTCAGTTGAAGAGAACCTGTCACATAGGTTATGCCCCCCTTGCTGAGGACAGCACAGGCTAGTGACAGACCTGCTGTTTCCAGCACTATGTCCCTTATTCTGTAAGATGCTGTAGTTTTAGAGCATCTACCCCTCAAATCTTATTCTTGAGCAGGTGTTAGCCCCGCCCACCAAAGGCTAGCCCCGCCCAGTATGCCTTTATCAGCTGGCACCAGCAATAACATCAGTCTCGTCTGGTTAACTAAGTGGATACTGTGTTCAACATGCCTGCGGCATCGAGAAAGCTGCATGGGAGAGGAGTGCCCCCGACACCACTCCCCCATAATGTTTTATTGGTATCATGAATTTGTAAAAGTCAGACATATTAAAATATAAAATTAGTTGTCCTGCACAGTGAATACTTGCCCAATGCCAAAATTGTGAGTTTTTGAATGCATAGCCTCCACAGAAAATTGAAATAAAAACTAATTAAAAAGTCGCATGTATTGCAAAACGTTACCAGTAAAAACTACACATCAGCCTGCAAAAAATGAGCCCTGACACAGGTCCTTAGATGGAAGAATAAAAAAGTTTTCGGTCTCAGAATATGGTGATCTTAAACTTTTTTTTTTTTATGAGTAAAACATAACGAAAGCTATATGAATTTGGCATCACCAGAATCTTATTGAGCCACCAAATAAAGGTAATATGTCTTTTATACTGAACAGTAACCCTTATAAAAACAACCCTCCCCAAAAAATTATAGTAGATTATATAGTATAATAAATGGTACAATAAAAAGTACAGCTTGTCCCACAAAAATACCTAAGCTGTTCTACAACTTTTTGACAAAAAAACGTTATGATTCTTGTGGGGCGGGGTGAAAAAACGAAACAGTTCAGGTCTGAATCTGGCCCATTATCAGCATCTAAATCAGTGGTGTGAACGTACTCTTACGGTATGTTCTTACAAGTCAGGTCCGCAATGGTTTCCTGTAGTGAATCTGCAGTGTAAAATTTGAATGCAAAAATCTGCACCAATTTGGTGTAAATTTTATCACAGCAAGATAAATCTGTGATAAAATATCACCAGGTGGTGCAGATTTTTGCTGATTTTATACTGTGGGTCCACAACTGGTACCACGATGCAAACCCGACTAGCATCAAAGGGGTTGTCCATCTATTTTTCTATTCTTACTGCAGCTAGTGCCCATTTAACCTGCATACCAGTGCTGCAGTCTTATCACTTGCCACCATTCTCCAGTTTACTTCTTCGAAACGGGAATGTCACCACTCCTGCCACTGATTGGCCACAGCGGTCATATGCCTATGCTTACATCACTCAGCAGCTGCAGCATTAATGTCCCTGTTCTGAAGAAGTAATCAAAATGAAGACACACCACCATGGAACAGAGGTGACAGGTGAGGTGAGCAGAATTTTTTTATTTTATTTTAAATGGACAATAGAAGCCGTCTAATAAAAAATATGATTTGGACAACCCCTTTAATGCGTCCTAAAAGGAAAGGCAAAGTATATCAACTTCTTTTAAATGCTGTACTGTCTGTTGTCTGTCAGCAGATATTTTTGTATGTCACCCCAATACAAGATTTAGCTCGCTATAGTTCTGTTGTACTGGGGCTTTTCTAGTGTATTTTTCACAAGCACAATAGTAAACTAGACTAAACAGATAGAAGAGGTGGAGGAAGAAGATCACGGCTAACGCCTCAGCTGCTGTCCATGGTGCTACCTTACGTGCTACCTGTCAAGACATGTGGAGTCCTGCACATAGGGCTAGTTCAGCGCTGTATGTAAAGAGCACCTCATGGACCTGCCTAAATTACAAGTAAAAGGAATTGTCCACCTCCTATAAAAATTATACCAGCAGCGAAAATGCTGAAAAAACTTATACTCCTTGATTACAGCCGCGCATTTCCCCAGTCTTCTTTTTTTATTCTGTCACTTCCAGGTCACTACTGCAGTCGCTGATTGGCCTCTACTTACATCAACATCTAGAGTTGTTCACCTCCGAACAGTGATGTAAATTAGTGCATGTGAACCCTGCAGCCAGTCAGCGCCTGCAGGGTGATGTTTGCGAGTGACAGAATGAAAAGAGAAGATCGGCGAGACACGGCGCTGGAAACAGGGACCAAAGGAAGGTGAGCATAAGATTTCTTTATTTTCCTGAGGCCCCAGGAGGTGCTGGGATGATATCTATAGAAAATAGACAGGCCCCTTGGAGGCATCATTTTCAAAAATATATCCCAAATAATCAAACTTAATAATACACTTTGACCGAATTGACAGGAACAGTGTACTCACCTGCATGTTACATTTTGTCCTTAGATCACCAAGTCCCCTTCCTCACCTGTAGTGTTGATCGAACTGTTCTAGAAAAGTTTAAGGCCATGTTCACACGGCTTATTTGGGCGCGGATTGGAGCCGTACTGAGCGGCGTATTTGCGCTGCAGTATGGCTCCAATCTGTCCCAGTAACTACGGTAATCCACAGTTCTCATAGAGAACTATGGATTCCGCCTCTCCTCCCAGCTCGGCGAATCCACCGGGCGGGGAGAAAGTGACATGTGAATTATTTACGGCGCGTACGCGCCGTAGACAATGACAGTCTATGGGGCCGGCGAGCTGCCGGCCCCCCGCTCTGCTGCACGGCTGCCGGCGTCATTGCGGGGCGAAATCCGTCCCCCGCAATTACGCCGGCAATAAGCCGTGGCCCCCGGCCTAAGGGAAAACCTGTCACATAGATTTGCCTCCTTGGGGCAAAAAGCTATGTCAGAAAAAGCTTTTTCCCCTGCGTGCCCCTTATTCTGTAAGAACTGAAATTTAAAGAGCATTTTACCCCTCAAACTTAAATAAGTAGATTTAGCCCCACCCCCCAAAGGGTCCCCCCACTGGCAGTTTTCCTTGTTTAAAAACTTTTCAAAGAAAGGGGTTATCATTGAGGGGGGGGGGCTACCAGATGGGCGGGGCATAAAAAAACTGATCTCCAATACTCTTTTTGGCTGAAAATGCAGATTGACTTTAAATCACAAAAACTACGCATCTTACAGAAAAAGGGGACACAGCGCTGGAAACAGCGGGTCGACCTGTTGTTCGCCCTCAGCAAGGGGGCATAATCTATGTGACAGATTTCTTTAAGGGGTTTTCTCACTCATTGATTCACCTTTCCCCAGTCCTGTTTCTTGGGTTTCAATTTTTTAAATTTTGGATGTTTACTGCTTTTTACAAGGCTCAAAGAACCGGGCTGTAGCTATAAACCAGTGCTGATACCTTTTATAAGAAATTTAACAGGTCTGTGCATAGGACCTGAGGGGGCTTATGCAACATACAAAGGGATATCTCAGAATAGGTAGGGCATTTTTTTGGACCATATTGCAAATGACTTGTTTTTTCAAATCTTTTAAAATAAAAAGCAATCCTTGTATGAGACAACCCTTTAAGTTTAGAAACTTCTCGAAATTTTTAGAACTTGAATGAAATTTTTCTGTTTTGTTTTCTGCGGCTTTCTGCCCCCTTTTGGCGGGCATCCAATTTTCCTTTCTGCATTTTGGGGGGCCTCCAATCATGCAGAGCACAGAAAAAATTTCAAAAATGTATCCTGAGGGAGGGCTCTCATTGCTACAAAAAACACGCGAAATGTTATATATATTTTTACTGTATTGCCTTGTGAACCCAATTTCAGTCCCCCTCTGTATTATAGACGCTCTTTTTTAGATAGCATTTTCCTCTCCCTAACAGCAAAATTTGGGATTTGGATTGCTGGGGATCTTCCCCACAAAGCTGTTATTTGTTTTACATTTTCAGGGTCACATAATCCTAACCTCTTTAAAATGATATATTATCTTGGATTTCTAACCCATACTCAGTGCCAAAAGTTCAGTTTTCGCAGTTTTGGGGGGGGGGCATAATTGTATAACACACGTTCCAAAGCTCCTTGGTCAAAGGGCTTTTGGACCCCCAGGGTGCAAGTCCCCGTACAGCTGCTACCCTCACCTTCCCCATACACGCCCCTGCTTTTCAACTGTCCTCATTTTTCAGTTAGCCCTTGAAAGGAATAAAATTTTTTAGCCTCTCAATTTTTTTTCTGCACTCTTTGCCTCGTTCACACGGGTTATTCCAACGGATTTTCAGCCCTATTTACGGCCCCAAATCCGTTGCAAATCAGTTACAAACAAGTAACTGCTTTTACATTGATTTTAATGGGGAAATAGTTCGTCGTAAAGCACTTATTTCCAATCCGGAAATCCGGGCAATCCGCCGTACAAACAATGTGCATGTGAATTATTTCCGGACGGATTTCACCACCTATAATGAATGGATGGGTGAATCCATCGCGAAATCAGTTCCAAAATACGTAGCCTACGCTTAGTGGCACTTATTTGAAAACGTAATTTCACCTATTTCGGACGTATTTACGATCGGCAATTCGACTAAATACGTTCTGAAATAAGCCGTGTGAACATTGCCTAAGGGCGCATCCCCAAGGTAATGAACAAATACCGGTCGATTTATCTGACTGGTATTTGTCCTGTTTTAGTGCCGTTCCCACAGCCACGGGGGGGGATGGCTTTTCTCTTTTCTCCGTGATGAGACGGAGGCACGCCCCTCCCCCTTCACATAATCTGTCTGAAAACCAGACGTAAGAAATGTGCATGTAGAATGTGTTTGCTTCGGGCGGCCTGGGGCGAAAAACCCTGCATGGAACTGCCTGCATGGGATTTTCCATAAGCCCCATTGTTTGCTCATTTCCCGGTTTTCAGATGGTCTGCAAAAACCGCAAACCTCTGAAAAACCGACCTGCAAACACCGTGCCTTGGGGACAGCCCTAAACCAAATTTTCTTCACTAAGTTTGTTCCCATGTATCCCCAGTGGCTGTGGGGGGTGGGGGGGGGGGGAGAATAAAAACACACCCCTGTTTCTTGTTTAGATTAATTACAGCTTCTCTGACTGTCATGTTTTATTCAGAGGGACTTGACTACAAAGCATTTTTGGGGACTGCTGCACGGGTTTTCCATAGAGCCCCGCTGTGCTCGTTTGTGGCTGGTTTTTTCAGAACGTCGCAAAACCCGCAACCGTCCCGTGGGGACATGTCCCTAAGAGCCAAATTTTTCCTTCACTAAGTTGTTCCATGTATCCATTTACTGTTATGGATGTAATTGCACTTCTCTCCCATGACCTGTAATAATAAAAAAATTAACCAGAACATCTCCCATTGACTTTAATGGGTTCGAAGTTCGAGTCCGAGTCAATAGAAACTGCGAACCGACTCACTAAATTCGAGGATCCTAATCGGAACTAGAACTTTTTAACTGTTTCGCCCAATTCCAACACTATTCACGTGTCACAGATCATGTTCAGTGACACCAGATCATGTAACTGAAAATGCTTTGTAGTCAAGTCCCTCTGAATAAAACATGACAGCCAGAGCAACGTTGGGCGGTCACTGGGATACGAGTAAGTTGAGTGTGACTCACCCTGCAGTATTTATAGGTTAAGTGGCAGACACTCGCATATACTACAAACACCTGTGTGCTGTTCTGTATATGAGCGGAGGCGGCATGTACCAACCAGGAGCAGGTTTATGATAAATACCAGCAGCTGCTTATAAGGATGGATGCACAAAGAAGGGATTTGCTTTGGATTTTACTGCTGCTTTTCTCTACATTGACTTCAATGGGAGTAGGAAAACGCCAATGACAGGTTTATGTGCAGACTTTAGTACAGATATTGCCTTCTCCCACTGAAGTCAATATGGAAACCCTGGCATAAAATCTGCAGAAAAATCTCCCTGTGCATTTCTACCTACATAAGACCAGTTCCTGGAAATTATACATTCAGCCACCACCTGTACATAGAGAGGGAAAAGCTCACAGGCTGGGGGGATAGCAGTCAGCAAACAGAACAAGATTCGAGAGGAAGCATTCCTTGAGATCCAAAAGAGCATAGTATCCAGCATCTATTTCAGACACGCAAACCCCATTGAATACAAAACATTATTTCATTTATTTCATCTGTTTAAAAAATCAAATAAGCATACAGGAATATCCAGTGAAAAATTGGCCAACTGACGCATTTTGGTGAGAGACCTTAAAGGGGTTGTCTCACTACAAGATCCTGCAAAAACAAGTCCCTTTGTAATACGTGTCCATTAACAGTGTCCTACCTGTTCCTAGATATTTCCTCTTGTATGGGCTGCATCACATTTCCTCAGGTTGCCTATATTTACAGACCGCTCAATTTTCACTCATAGCTGCCAGCACTGGTTGCTATAGTAACAGAACCTGGTTCCCTCATCCCTCATACTGCAGGCCGATAATGCCAGTAAAGCCGGTAAATTCCAAAAAGTGAAACCATAGAAAACAGGACTGAGAAAGATAGAAATCGACTATGAACAACCACTTGCAATCTTAGATTAAGTTTGCGTGCCTGAAATAGATGCTAGATACTATGCTCTTTTGGATAACAGGCGTCCATCAGCTAGAAGCTTCTGATGGCTCCGTGCATCATGAATTAACAGGCAAATCATATTTGAAGCCTCCCTTGGGGGTGACAACTACTTTTATGAGAGCTGGAGGGCAGGATTTCACAAGAAGCAGGACCAATCAGTTTTCAAAAATGACACATGTACACAATGGCGCCACAACACATCCTTACAAAATATAGAAAAATAAAAACCTGCAGAAAGGGTCACAGCAGTAAGGGGGAGTTCACACGACGGCTTTTTGGTGCTAAAAAGCGTTGTTTTCTCATTGAAAATTATACGCTTGCAAGTGTGGAATCTCAACAAGAAACTGACGGACTGCTGGAGGCAATTTCTGACTCCCATACTTTTGTATTGTCAGCGTGTGAAACGCCTTAATGAACTGACATGTCCACCCAGCGTATTCCCCAGTCCCACAACAACGATTTACCACTCATCAGAATTAACTCAAAAATTTCCTTTGCCACATCGCATTTATTGGTCTACTCCCAAATAGTGAGTTTTTTATAGAAGTAAAGGACATAGCCGTCTTCATTTACGTTGAATCTTTTGATATGTTAATCCCCTACTTCTTCACTCTCTATCAGCAGCTATAATGCTGGTCATCGTAGGGGTTTCAAAGACAGGGCCTTGCAGGATTTTTGCTAAGGAGGAGAAGGTTACCCTAACCAGAGAATCTCATCTTAACAATTCACCAGGATGGCCTGAAGATCCATAAATATAATAGTTAATAAAGTGGAGGGACACATTCTTTAGATTGCCCATTCCGCAATTTACGGCTTTAATATCCCCCCCCATCCACTTTCCAGACCGTTTGACGTCCTGCCCAATGTGCAACCCCCCGCACAGATTTTGTCCATAGTATAATGGGACCTGTGTGGAAGCCCATGAGTTTCTGGGAGACAGTCATGACACACTCTGAATCTAGCTTTCGTGTCATTTAACTTTAACCAACACAGCTCGTTTTACCATTCCATAATTTACAACATTTAAGGACACCCCACTTCTGCAACATATTTTTATTAGCGCCAAAAAGAAGCCATCCTGGCCAAATGGTTGAAAACCAACTGTCTACATGCTGAAGTGATCCAGGTGGTAAAAACATCTAACTCGAAATTGACATAATCGACATTAGCCATGACTAAGAAACCCAATGCTCCTAAATTTTCAAGAAATGGCAGGAGTTCATAGGTAACTTTTACTCCCCCCAGGCGATCAAGGAAGATCATGCAGCCTTTTGTATATCACCTCCTGGTATCCTCCCTCTCGACTAGCATGTCCTTCGGGCGTTGGATGTCTGTATCCACCATAAACATGGGAGCATTCCTCAGCCATATCCTGACACCGTGTCCCTGGATACTCCCATGGTGACAGAGGGTCAGAGTTGGGGTGAATTTGTCCTCTATCAATTTCTCTCCCTCGCTTTAGGGACGAGGGCCGTGTGATACGATCTCGCAGCATTGTAATCAGCACAGGATTTGTTTCACCTTATCCCAGACCTTACTTAATTACATAGGTTAATGTGATTATGTCATCTTATACTTAACGCGTATGGAACACTGTTCTGTGGTTTTTTTTGTTTTTGTGGGGGGGGGGGGGGGTGTTTTTACTTTTTATATTTTTTTTGTTTCTTTCCTTTCTTAGAGTGAAGAAGAGACGTCTTTTGCATCAAATACTTATAATATGATACCCAAGTATATCATTAGTGTATTTTTGGTATATTTTCAATTGCGCTTAGTAACTTTCTCCCTTATCTGTAGTATTGATGGCCTTTAATTATTTTATTTCTTTGTGTATCAAGTGGTATCTCATCTAATGGACAATTATTATATGTTTTTGTTATTGTAAAGTTTAATAAAAATTATGTTTACAAAAAAAGAACTGACATGTCAATTTGTGTGGGTGCTGACAATATGTGCTGATAACATTTAAGTAAAATCAGCGTTGTCTGAAACAAGACGCAGAATTTACATTGTAAACCCAATGGAGATGTGTGTCCTAATTCGTCAGTTTCCTGTAAGTTTCTTGGACGCTTATTTTGGCAGAGAATAGCTAGTGAACTACCCTACATCCACACTTACCCACGATTATAGCTCCTTTCATTACAGCACCACCGGAGCTTCCTGCAGGCCCCCCAGTAGTGACATCACCTCCATCGCTCACATGACTGTACAGGATTAGGGGTGTATAGTTGTTCGTACAGCATGTGATCGTTGAAGCCAGTGACTGGCTGTATGGTCATGTGATCGATATACCTGATGACACAACTGGCGAACAGTCGGGGCACACCGGAGCTTCCTGCAGGCCCCCCAGTAGTGACATCACCTCCATTTCGCTTCTTCCATCCATCACAGGACTGAACAAGGAATTATGATTATGGGTGTTAATAGTTTTTCTTACACAGCATGTAACGTTGAAGCCTCAGTGGGTTTTGCTTGCATAGTACATGTATCGATAATAACCTGAATGACACAACCTCGGCAGACATGCGGTAACATCGGGCACAAATCGGAGCTTTCCTGCAGCCCCGCCCCCCGTATCGTACATCACCTCCATCGCTATCCACATAACCTACAGGGGAATATTAATGGTGTATAAGGTTTTACGTACAGCACTTGATCGTGGATCGTTGAAGCCAGTGGTTTGCTGCACGGTCATGTGATCGAAAAAAAACCGATGCAAACTGGCGGACATGGGGGGGCACCCGACTCCTCGGGCCCCCCCATATGACATCATTCCATTTGCTCACGGACTGACAGGTTTAGGGGGTTTTTTGCTTTAAAGTACAACATAAGATCACTGAGAATGATTAAAAGCGGGTCATTTTTATTGATATACCTGATGCCACTAGTGGGGGACTGTCAGGGCACACCAAAGCTTCAGCAGTGGCTGTACAGGTGAATACAGGTTCTTTTTTTCACTTTACAGAAGTTTAAGTCTATACAAGACTCGCCCCATCTCTTTACAATTTTCTGGCTTTTTAAAAATACTTCCGCCCCTTAAAATTTAAAAATTCGGACATCTCTCTTATAACCTGTTTTCTTTTCCCCCTTTTTATTACTCAGAAGTGTATTACGAATCAGCAGATGGGGTTCCCCCAACCTGCGGGGGGGGGTTTTATGTACAGTCGACTGTCCAATCAGTGCGACTGATCATTTTTGTGCACAATACTCCCCAATTTGGAAACCCACGACAGATTCATAATCCTTTCAGAAGGAATAACAAAAAACAGCACAACACAGAATTATAAAGAAGAGCCCCAGAATTTTTTTTCCCACAGAGAAAAAAAGGATTTCCTAAAACAGACCTTTTCGGAACCTCTTTAATGGGGTTTTTCCCCCCAAAAAATTAAAAAATTAAGTTTTCCAAAAGTTTATGGGCCCCACCCTCCCCCCCCCTTTTACTCTAAAAAGGTCCCCCCCCCTTTTGGGAAGTGAAATAAAATTGTTTCAAAGGATTAAAAAAAACCCAGCTTTTGGGGGAAGTCTCAACTGTTTTTTTTTCTGCTTTTTTTTTTTCCCTTTTTTTCTCCTTCCCCCCCGCCTCTTTTCTCCCCCCCCCCCCTTTCCTTTTGTTTCTCTTTTCCCCAATGAAAAAACCCCCCTTCATAAAAAAAATGTCTCCTTTCTCCTCCCATGGCGTCCCTTACATTCTCTTTTCTTTTCCTCCCCGGGTTCCCCCCTTTTTCCCTTTTTTCTCTTTTTTCTCACCTCTTTTAAATTTTTTTTCCCTTTTTTTTTTGAAAACCTTCATTTTTTTCCCCCTTTTTTCCCCCTCTTTCCCCTCCGGCTCTTCTTTTTCTCCCTTTCCCCTTTTCAACAATTTAAATAAAGGGCGTTTTAAAAAAAAAAAAAAAAAAGGGGGGGACTAAAAAAAACAGTAAATTTTTTCAAAAAAAAAAAAAACCCCCCCCAGGGTTTCTGGAAAAAAAAAAAGGGGCGCCCCGTTTTTTTTTCCCCGGAAAAAACCTTAAAAAAAAAATTTAATTGGGGTTTGGGCCCCCAAAGAAAAAACCCCAACACTACAGATTTCTTAAAACCCCCTTTCCAATCACTGGGGGAAACCAACAGACTACAATTTAAAAAACAACCCAAAAAAAATTTAAAGCATACAGCAACTTTTTAAAGCAAGAAAGAGGAGACTCTAGAAAGGGGGACCCCTCCCCAAAAAATTTTCAGACCCCACCCATATTTTTGCGACCAACCCCTTCAAAAAAGCCACACCCACTCCCCAACTGTGTAAGGTCTGGAAAAAGCTAAATTAGGGTTTTTTGGGGGTCACCCACACCCTGGGCTGTTGGAAGGTCTATTCAGCATCCAGGAAGCTGGGGATGCCCCAAACTGTGCCCCCAAAAGGGAGTGCCCATTTGAACCTTGTAGTCAGGGAAGGGGGCCCCCGAGCCAGGATAATGCCCCTTTCAACCAGGTGCTGTCCCCAAAAGCCCCGATAGTCCCCTTCAGCCAGGCATTTCCCCCAAAGCCCTATTGCCCCTTTTGCCCGGGAGATGCCCCCATTAGCCACAGGCCCTATACTATGTAGAGCCCCCTTTATCCAGGTGAACCCCCTTTATCCCGGTAGTTCCCCCTTACCAGACAGTGCACCCTTTTTCCAGGGATGGCCCTAAGCTAATAAAAATAAAATAATAAATCACTACCCCACCAGGATCTCGCACTCCCGGGGATCCCTGGGCTGGCAGAAGCTGCCGACCGGGAGACTCAGCGCGCAGGGGGGGTGAGTACACCGTGCCACATTGTCTCCTCGACCTCTAACCCCTATGAACCCGTTTAGCGGGGAAAATTCGGGAGGGCAGAAAAAGACGTTTTAAAAATTTTATTTTCCCTCTGCTAGAATTTTCCCCCCTGCTTTCAGACGGTGTCACAAGGGGCCTTATTTTTCTTTCTATGAATTTGGACGACCCAATAGGGGGCTTAGATCCCCTACGAAGTTTGTAAATTCTAAAATATAAGGGTCTCCTGTTTTAAAAGGGGGTGCTCCCCAAACTTGAAAATAAAAAGGACTATTCCTTCTTTCAAAGCAAAAAGGGTTTTAAAAAGGGGAGGTTAGAAATCAGGTTTTTAAAATGTTTGAGGTTTTTAAATTATACATAATAAAAATTAGTTTTAGTGTTTTTATAGAAGAAAACTGATAGAGTTTTAAGTTTGCCTTGGCAAAATAGTAAATATAGTACATCCTTCTCCACCCCCCCTCGACGATAACTGTACAGTGCACACCAGGGCTCACAACAGAGGAAAAGGCGGGGGGGAACAAGGAGGGGGACCTGTGGCCCCACGGGTTTGTGGGAATCGCAGGGCAGTGAGGTGGGCGGGGGCCGCCCCCCCTGGTGAGGGGCCCCCGCCCCCCCCCGGGAACGCCCCGGGTGGCCCGGGAGCAGCTTCTAACGCTACCCCCGGCCGCTGATTCATTTAAAAAACCCCCCGCTGCCAAAAAACTAACCCTCCGGGGGGCAGGTGACCCCCATTAGCGGAAACCTCCCGCCCAAAACAGGAGGTTTGGCAAATATAATTTAAAGGGAGTTTCCGAGACTTTTAAAAACCTCCCTACCATCTGCCACTGTGTTAAAATAGACCCATACTTACCTCTCCCATCCCGGGCCGTGGAGTCGGGCGAAGTCATGGAGTCGAGGCTTTTTTTGCGGAGTCGGAGCCTTCAAAATGGACCACTCCGCCCCAAAATATATAAAAAGTTTTTCCATTAGTTCGATGCAGTCAAAGAGAAAGGGGAAATTTGGGGGGTCCGGCCAAATGAAAACGCTCCCATATCTACAGCCTTATACATGAGGGTGTAATTGATACGGGAGCGGGCAAAAGCTGCCCCGGGGGAAAGTTTCCACTCCATGGCAAACAAAATTTCAGAAAAAATTTTTCACCTCCTTTCAAATAAGTAAAAGTTCAACCATTCATCAACCTGACTGTGGGTGAGGCATTCCTTATCCCTGACATTGTAGGATGTTGCCCTTCCCTTTTTCACCGCTTTTACCCCAACCAATTAGTGTAAGAGCCCCTTTTCTAGCCTGGAAAAAATGAGACAATGTGAGGTCGTATGCAGGTCTATGGAGCAATACTATTTTCAGAGACTCCACAAATGTTTCCGCAGTTTTTGCATATTTCAAAATTTTTTTTGTCCCCAAAGTAAATCCAATAAATATATTTTACACTGACAAGCAAAATGGAAACAATGGTTTTTAACTTGTGCTTTCAGGCTCCATACTCACCATCCCTACGCTTTTACAGAGGCACTGTAATTTTTTTTACATCATCTTACCGATCTTATAAATTTGACTTTCAATAAAATTTTGCATCTGCTTAGTTACGTTTTGCTCCTAAAAATCAAAAATGTTAATTTTTTAATTTTTTTGTTGATTTTGGGAAATCCCCCTTTTGGGTTTTCAAAACGCCTGAATCCTTTTGGCTCTGAATCAATTCAAGCACATCTTGACCAAAACGATCCCAGGTCTCTTCTACACATTTCCAATGTTGGGGCACACTGGACTTGGGTCAAATACAGCTTTTTCAAATTACCCACAATGTTCAAAAATCAAAACATTGTTAACCTTTTGCTTTTCAGGGCTGTTCTACTAATAGCTTATAGTATCATAAGGTGATAAACACCTGTTTACCCTTTTTCTACATAAATTTACTTAAAAATGCCCATGTATGATGAGTCAAATGGAGTCGGAGTCAGGCGTTTTGGGAAATTGAGAGTCGGGGTTGGAGTCGGGGCTTTCGGCTTGGGCCCACTCCCCTGCCCGCTCCCATCACACGTTCGGGCCCTTGTCAAACTCCGGACCCCTTTCCCTCCCTGGGGACCCATGGAGCCCAGGAAT
>JAODAL010018027.1:0-75937 GCA_025379985.1 Phyllomedusa bahiana | reverse complement strand
AGGAAAGCCGGGGAAAAGGCCCTGTAGTGATTTTGGTATAGTCCAGGGGAAAGGGGTCTGTAGTGATATGGTATATTTCCAGGAGAGGGGGCCCTGTAGTGAAATGGTATGTCCAGGGGGGCCGGGGTTTGGGGCCGGGGCCTGTAGTGATATGGAAAGGGCCCGGGGGGAGGGTTCCTTTTAAAGTGTTTAGGGGTTATTTCCAGGGGGGCGGCCCTTTGTAGTGATATGGTATAGTAAGGGGAACGGTCTTTGTAGTGATATGGTATTTTTGGGGGAAACGGCCCTTAGTGATATGGTATAGCCCAGGAGAACGGTCGGTAGTGATATGGTTTATAGTCCGGGGAGGGGAGGGGAACGGGGAGAACGGCCCTTGTAGGTTTTTTGGTTTTTTCCAGGAGAACGGCCCCGTAGTGAATATGGTTTTTAGTCCGGGGGAAAACGGTCCTTTTAGTGTTTAGGGTATTAGTCCAGGGGGGGCGGCCCTGTAGTGATAGGGTATACCCAGGGGGGGTCCGGGTTGGGGGATAGGGGGGTTTGGTCCTGCAAATTTAAGGGGAGGCCTGTAGGTTTTTGGTATAGTCCAGGAAGAGCGGTTCCTTGTGATTTGATATAGTCGGGGAGAGCGGTCCTTTTATTTGGAAGGGTTTTTAGCCCGGGGGGACCCGGTCCTGTAGTGATATGGTATATTTCCAGGGGAGAAAATTTCATATTTTTAAAATTTACGTCAGTTGACATGCCGGGACCCCGCCCCTCCTTCCGTTGTAAAAGGTGCCATTTTTCGGGAAAGGGAAAAGTTTTCTATAAACCGGGAAGCTGTAGTTCCTCCCCGGAAGTGCCCGCCCACTGGGGGGTTTTCCCTGTGCTGCGGGGCCCCGGCCGTCTTTTCCCTTTCTGTCCGACATCTTTGATCGAGAAAGCACCCATGGTGAGGGCGGGGGGCCGGGTTTGGGAAATTTTTTCCCCGCCCCTGCTGCGGGGTTTTGGCAGCGGCTCGACCAGGCCCTTGGTTTTCCCTCAGCGGTTTCCCCATGCTGGTGTCCGTTTTTGGGGGCCCTTTGTGGTGGGATGAGGGGCCCGGGGGTGGGGGCCCCTCCCCGGGGGGCCCCGGGGGCCTGTGGCTTTAGCCTCTGTGCGCATTGGGGCCCCAGGGGATGTGTGCGCTGCCCCCTGTGTGATTTCGGGGTTGGGGGCCCGCACATGCTGGTTCCTGTATTTTCCCCCGTTCTAAAGTACCCTTTTTTTCCCGGGTTGGATTGCTGGGATGTCGTGGCCGGGGGTTCTCATGGAGGATTTTTAGTGACACAGCGGGGGTTTTTGGGCTCAGCCTTTCTTTGCTTTTGTGCTGAAAGGGGCCCCTGCCCCGTGGGTGGGATCTCCATGAGAAGGGGGCTCCCGTGCCCCTCTCCCATCCCCAACCCAAGTGGATGGGCCCCTGGCACCGCCGCCCCCCTTGGTCATTTGGTGACCCCAGGGGCCCGCCCCTCGGAACCAAATCGCTGGGGGGAGTGGGGGCCGTTTTCCCAAACAGTGTATAGCGGCATGTCCCTGTTTTGCGCCTGTGTGTTTTTAAGTACCACTGGCAGTTTGTATTTTTCCTTAAACAGTCCCCGGGCCCCCATATTTCTGTCCCTGGGTGGGGGTTGGAAAGGGCGCCCAAAAAAAATTTTGGGCAAATACCCTTTCTCGGGGCGCTCCCCCGTTTTGGGGATCCGCTGTAAAAGTCATAGCCCCCAAATTTTTTTTAAAGCTGAAAAAATCAGGCCCCCCGCCCCCCCCCCCCCCCCCCCCCCCTTCCCCCCCCCCCCCCCCCCCACCCCCCTAAAAAAATTTTTATGGGGAAAAAAGGTTCAGTGTTTTTCCAATAGGAAAAGGGTTGTGATGGGGTTTTTAAAAATGGGGGAAGTCTGCCCCCAGTTTTTTTTGAAGGGATGGGGATTTTGGTTTAAAAGGGGGGTTTTTGTCTCACTACCAGACAGTTTTTGGGGTTTTTTATGGGAAAGCTCTTTGGGGGTTAGGTCAATGTCTAAATAGGGGGGGTTAAAACTCAAAACCTTCCAAAACCCCCCAAATTGTTTTTTTTTAACCGGATTACCCCTTTTTAAACCAAAAGGGGCCCATTTAAAAAGGACCCTTCTTGCGGGTTGGCCTTTTTAAATACCGGGCCAGGGGGTTTTTGGTTATTTATGTTTCTTCAGATTTTTTTTGGGGTTTTTTTTTTTTCCTTTTTTTAAGGTAAGGGAAAAAAAAATCCAATAGCGGACGCCCCTTACAGGGCGGGGGGAAAAGGGAAAAAGGCCAGTATTTAACTTTTTCGGGGGTTTTATTGGCAGGGGGATTTTTCCGGGGTTAGTCATTGGGGGGTTTTTTAAAGTTTCTTTTGCTTTTTTTCTTTTTTTTTGAAATTGGTTCCCTTTTTTGGGGTTATTTGGTTAACCCTTTTTAGGTTTTTAAGTCTTTTTTAATTGGGGAGGGCTGTAATTTTTCTGTATTTTTTATTAATTAAAAAAAAAGGGGAATTTGAAAAAAAGAGGTTCCCGGGGAAAAAAGGGGCCAAAAATTAACAACAAAATCCTTTTCCGAAAGGTATACGAAAAGCTTTTTAAAAAAGGGTTCCCAATTTCAAGCTCTTTCCCCCCCACCCAGTACGTTTCCAAAAGGGACTAAAGTCGGGGGTTTCCCCGGGCCCAGGGCCGCCCTTCGGGAGCTGCTCAAAAAGGGGTGAGAAATGCTCCCACAGTGTCATACGCACTGCAGGGCGGGGAAAGGGGACATGATTGTGCAACGACCACAAATTTGGTTAGGGTAGGGCCCTGACGGGGTTTTAGAGAGGGGGTTCCCTGTTGAGGGTATGGCCTGAGGGGTGTGGAGAGGTTTTCCCCTGATCGAGGGTTACTGGCCTGACGGGGGGGGTTGGGGAGGAGGGGGGTTCCTTTTTTTGATCGAGGGAAACGGGCCCTGAGGGCTTTTTAGAGGGTGTTCCGGATCGGGGGTACGGGGCCTGACGGGCTTTTAAGGGGGTTTTTCCCTGATCGAGGGTAGGGCCCGGGGGGGGGCTTTAGAGAGGTGTTACCTTTCAAAATTGACTTTTAATGGGAAAATTCCCATAAATTTGTCTGGGTGCGGCTTTTTCCCAAAACCCTAAAAAAACGGTGAAAAAGCCCCTTGTAGGCCGCCCCACTCTCCAGCCTGCCTGGACGCTTTTGGGGGCTTTTTCCCCAAAAAAGGGGAAATCGCACCCACAGACATTTGACCTTTTTGCAATGGTCTATGGACCATTTAAGCAAAAGTACCCAGTTTTGCTGCGCTTTTAAAATTGTTACAGGGGCTTGGCCACGGGTTCATTTTGGGGGAGAAAAAGTTTTTCTTTCATACTTTTTTTTTGTATGAATTTCTCTTTGCTTTTAATTTGAAAACTTTCTTTACACAAAAAATTTTTTTGTGGATTTTCCGGGTTTTTTTTTTCCCAAATTTTGCTACACAAGGGGATGAGACCCTGAAAGCACAAACTGCATTAACTGTACAGTTTTTTTGGTTTCCCTCTTTTGGAGGGGGTTTGGCAATTTTGGGAACCTTTCCTTTCCCTTTAAAAACCTTACTTTTCCTATCTAAAGAAAAAAACTGCTTTTAAAGGGGTCTCGGTAAAACCAGCTTTTTTTTTAATTAGGTCCCCTTTTGTGTTTGAGGGCTTTTCGGCTTTTAAATACAAAAACCCCTGCACACAAACTCCCGGGCCCGGATTATGATCACCCCAATTGGATGTTTTGGGTATGTGGTTGGGGTGAAAATTTCGGTTCCCCTGGGATTTTGGGCTTTGGCTGTTTTTGGCCCATCAAGTTTTTTTGTGATGAGTATTTTTTACTTTAAAATCCCACGTTTTTCTTTTTCTGAGTTGAGCTTTTGTAAAACTGTTTGAAAAGTTTTAGTCTTCTATTAGAGATAAAATTGCATTTTGTTCGGAAAACAGCCTTGGGATGGTTTAATATGCAGTTTTTTTTTTTTTTTTTTTGGGGGTGTAAAAGGGGGGTAAAAAAAGCCTCTGCAGGTTTGAGGCAAAGTCAGAAGTGAAACCGACAATAGGTAGAAGTTGTTTTGGGTATCTTCCTGGCTTTGGGGGAAGAATCATTGCACTTTGAGCCAAACACAATGTGAAAAAAAGGCCTACCTTTACAAATAGTTTTGGCGCTGGGGGGGCCTTGGCCCTAAAAAATTTTGAAAACCACTAAAAAAAAACCCAAATGGGTGAAAGCAATTTTACGGGGCAGCCCCCCGACTTACCCCGTTGGGGATTTAAATCGATTGTAAACCCCTCGGCGGGCGGGGGTCCTCTCTCCCTCTGTAAAGTGGTTAGTCACTTTTTGGGTACTTTGTAATTTTTTGGGCCCAATTTTAAATTTATGTCCCGCCTAAAATTTTTCAGCGCCCTGGAAACCCAAGGGGCTCCAAAATAAATGATGTTATTTTAATTTTCTGCCCCCTGGGTTCCCAAAACAGGGGACTTCTGGGGCTTGCTGGCACTTGTGGGTTCCTGTTCCGGGGAAAAAATTTTGCTGGGGAATGAAAATTTCCCACCCTTTTCCACAGCAGCCATTAGGTGAAAGTGGAAAATCTTAACAGGCACATCCCAGCAAAACAAAATGTAAAAAACCCTTCCCGGGCCGCTTCCCCAAAACTAAAAAAAAAAATCTTTTGTGCTGGTTTTTCAATTAATAAAATTTTACCCGTTCCAACCCCGTACAAATTTTAACTTTTAAAAAGGGGGTTTTTCCAGGGGGGCCTTATCTACTAAGAACCAAATGTAAAAAAGCCACGGAGTGAAAGAGGAAAAAGACGCACAGGCTGCATAAGGGGCGGTTGGGTTGAATGTTCACTAAAAAAATACAACTATTTGGGTTTTTTGATTTTACAAACGACCCCGTTTTCTTCACAGCCCGTTTAAAAAATTTCTTCATGTTCCCTGTCATAAATTAAAAGAGGGGTTTTACTCGGATAATCACACTTTCAAAAAAAGGGCCTTTTTTATACAAAAAAACAACATTTTTCTTTCTTGTGCCTTGAAAGCTTTCTTATGTTCCCTGTCATCAAAATAAGAAATGTTCTTGCGCAAGCCCGGCCCAAAGTTCTTTTCATTGTGGTCGTATATTTAAAAGAAACTTTTAAGTAACTAAGGGTCAGGTGAGGAGCTGTAGCGCTCTCAGGCCCGCAACTTTTTTAAAGCATTATTTTAAAAAAAGTGATTTTTAAAATTTAAAATTTTGGAGGATTCCCCCGTCAACATTACATCGTGGAAAACCCCCTTTTAAAAACCAAAACCCAAAAGACTCTATTGTTTTTTAACCCCGGGGAATACCCGTATGTTGCATTTTGGGGTTTTGAGTATTTCACCCTTTTTTATTGACCCTGTACCCCTTTCTGCCCGGAACCCAAAATGTGGTTGTGTTTGGGTTTTGGCTTGCCCCGTAAAGGAAATTTTCAACCGATAAACATCCCTGGCATTTCCCGAACAGGAATGAAGATGCTATGGATTTGACTATTAAAAAATTAAAGGGGGAAATTTTCCCTCTCTTTTATTTAAAATTTAAATAAGTTTGGGGAAAAGTAACCCTTTTTTTAACAAATATATTGCGGTTTCAAAGGTTCAGCCAGTTACCGATCCTGCTGGTACTTATGATTTTCCTAGGGTTTTGATCACCCTTTGCAAAAGCGTCACCTCCTATTGGGAAAACTGCCCCTAACCAGGGGGTTTGGGCCCAAAGTCTAGGAAATCGTATTAAACAAGCAGGTAGATAAATGCTGTATCTGAACAAAAATCATAACAAAAGTGTATTTGTTGTAAATTTTTTCGCCTTTTGGTATGTGTTTTAGAATGAGGTGGGAAAAGGGAAAATTTCCATTCTAATGTTAACATTTTTGGGGGTTTTTTTAAATTTTTGTTTTTCAAACTTGGTCAATGTTTTATTTTTCAAATGAAACTGTTCACTGGAAATATGGCTTTGGTGTTAGCTTTTTTATTCAATCAGTAGCCATCTTAAGCTTTATAATCTAGATTTTTTGGGGAGGGGGGGGGGGGTTTAAAAAAAGATTGTGAAAATCCATTCATATAAATTTTTTTTTTCCTTTCTATATCAAGGTCTGACAAGTTGTGTCCCAAACATGAGCAAGGTTTTTAAAATAGAAAATTTTTTTCCAAGGGGGGTGTGCACCTGAGGAGCTGAGGATCCTAATCTGGGGGTCCCACCCCTTTGGGCGTTTTGGTTACCCTTGGATTTTGTCTTGTAGGGTGTGGTTAGAAAAATAATAAGTGGGCTAAGGGCAACTGGTGATGTGTTTTTATGGGCATCCTGGATGATTGATGTGCTTCGGTTAAAGGTAGCCTGACCCAATTAGTTCATGTGGCTGTGTGGGAAAAGGTTTTGGAGCGTGAATCAAAGAAAGGGGTTTACCCGGGAAAAACTGGGCATGCTTCATCAACTTATACCTGTCACCATGAAAATGTATGCTGTAAGAGACTTCTTATTCACCAATCCCACGTTCGGAAAGGAGGCCCCTGATGGACTGAAATGTTGAGAGTTATAAAGAACAACTTTTTTTTTTTTTGGAAGTGTGCCTAAACCCTTTTCTGGGTGTCAAGAGCACCGTGTTTTTCAGCGGGGATAGAAAATATTCTTTAAAGTTTTATCCTGGGGTTTGCGTATTCAGCTCATTTAGCATTTTGGTTTTTGGGAAAAAGATATTCCCCACCCCCCTTCCCCCCTAATTTAAAATATGTCTGATAGGAGGGAATAATTTATACAACATCAGCTTGTGTTTTCTGACCTTGAGTTTGCTAGCGGGCAAAATTTTTTGCAGTATTATCTTTTGTATAAAAAATTACAAGAGTAGCCCAAAAGAACTGAATAACCCCCGCGATCCCACTTCCCCCCTTTGCTGAAATTATTTTATTTTACTCTTTTATCAAACCCTGATGTAAATGTTCACTGGAACTTTTCTTCTCTGGTCCCAGATTTAAATGGCTGTTACACAGCTGGATAAAATCGTTAAGGGGGGAAATAAAAAATGAATTTTTGAATAGTGAAATCAGGGAACTTGTTTTTGTATACACATCTGGGGATAATAACCGGGTGTTATAATCACCCAAATTTTTTGGGAAATTAAAAATGAATCCAGTTTTTCTTTTTCAGGATCGTTTTGGGGGCAAAAAAGTTTTTCTATGTAAATGATCTAACGAAAATAAAAAAATGATTTAAATTGTGGTCTTGCGAGTGTGGGTTTTCTTTACCATTACATTCTTTATGAAAACCACCAAGTCAGGGGGAGTGTTTAGGGTTGTTCACCGGTATTGCAAGCATATTTTTCCAGCATGTACTTCTGAAGCACTCCCACTGACATTCCCTTACCCCAGCATGTAACTACCAGGAAAAAGTGACGTCACTGGTTTTGTGGGAAAAAACACATTGGAATATGCATGGATAATACTTGTGTATAAAGGCAGTCCCGGGTTACATAGGTTAGGGATGTAGTTCGTTAAGTTGAATTTGTATGTAAGTCGGAATGGGTATATTTATGCCCATGGGGTGTTGGTATGCTGGCACTTGTAGCCACAACTCAACTGAAAAGAAATACCTTTACCACACATGTATGGGAATTTTGGATGGGTGCTAATTAGAAAGTCCCTTTGGGTTTATCATTTGCTGATGTGGCCCTTTGGCTGGTGTTGGGGAAACTACAAGTCCCAAATTTTCCCAGAAGGGGCACACTTTGGGTTTGCAGGGGAAAAGGGGGGGACGGGGGATACCCCTGTGCAAAATATTGACAAAAAAAATAAAGTTCAGCATTGCAAAGCAAGACAGCAAAGCTTTTCTCGACTGCCCTTGGACCCTCTGAAAAATTTTTTTGTAGTGTCAGTGACACCCTTCCCAATGCTAAGTGGGGGGGGTGTCTTCTAAGCCCCTCCAGGCAGCAGCAACCTTTATTGAGGTTTAAATTGCGGGGGTTTAATTTCTCAGCAGGGTTTCCTGAGGTGATGAAGTATGGGGACACTGTTTACCCTGCACATGTGACTTTTCCCAACATAGTGTTTTGTGGGAACTGTAGCCTGCTTTTTTTCCCTTTCTTGGCTTTGTTGGTAAGATGTAAAAGCAGGGGAACTACATTTCCCCATAAGCACCTTTTGGGGTTTAAGGTCAGCCAATCAGCATCCCAAAAGGGTTTAGCAAACCCCCCCTTGGGGAACCCCGGGCCCGAAAAAATGATGCGGGGGATGAGGAATTTGGGACACCCCTGATTTTTACACAAGTTCAACTTTTTTTATCATTTTGGGGGTTGGTTTTGGGTTGATGTGTCAGTGGTAAACCAACTTGTGGCTTTTCCCCCATGTTTTGGGGGGCGGGGGTTCTTTAATGTGATGCCCGCACACTAAAGTCATGCCCATAAGTGCCCGTTCTTTTAACTGGGAGCAGTCTTTTCGAAAAGCCCGTGGCACTACCTGTATTTGTGCACTTTTCGCAACTTTTCGTGGGATATATTTTTCTGTCACTTTTTTAAAGTGGGTGTATTTTAAAAATACTAAGTTAAATTGGTTGATTTAAATAAAAGCTTGCTGATGTCTAACCCACTTGTTCCTAGAGCACTGTTGCGGTTGATCCTGGCGAGTTTACGGGCTGTTTTTGACTTCTTTGCTATTCACAGGCCAAACGGTCCTCAATGTGGAGAGTATAAAATTTTGAAGACTTAATGATGACATTATTCTGGATCACCAGGATGGCTGCGGTGCTGGAATAAGTGGATTTGCAGGGTAGGGGTTTGTGGGTGTTTTCCTCTCTAGAGTGGGTTTTCCAAAAGTAGTAACTTCTGTTTCAAATGGCAAAAAAGCACTATGTGAACAAGTTCATGCAGTGGTACTACAAAACTGTGTACCCCACTATTACACCTTTGAGGCATGCTAGTTTCTTGTAGAAGCAATAGAGCTTCCAGAGTGTTTTTGTGGAGGGGATAATGCTTGGGCTCCCACAATTAGCAATGGCTTGTTTCAAAATTATCCTACAGTCTTGACACTGGTACCTGTGCAATATATTAAGCATCTAGGTAACAGCTATTTTTTTTTAAATTTATTACGTTTCAATGTAGTGCAAAACACAGTGATGGTATATTGAAATTGAACCATCATCTGAAGTTAGGTGTAGCCTGCGAGATAAGGTATAGAAAAGGGACCATAGTTCTCGTTCGGCAAATGATTCTAAAAATTAACAACTCATGGGTATGGGGACAGACCTGTATGGCATATAAGTGCTATGGAGTTAAGGTGGATTGAGTATCCAATATGTATCCCAAATTGACATGTTCTATTAACCCCTTCCTGATGTAGGACGAACCCATAGGTCCTAGCGGGAAGCGCGTACAATATCAACAATTACACTAAAAACGCCAGAATACCACTGAATTTAGACAACTGCAAATGGACGTTATGGTGTACATCTGGCTGATCATGCTAGGCTTACAAGCTAGCCCCCGCTATGATAGTGCATGGGATAGGTGATCCCAATTACGCTGGCCTCATGCTGATCACCGCGGCCCGGACGTGTATTTAACCTGTCGCGATCATGACCTCATCATAGGTCGCGATAGCGAAGTTACTAAGCAGCAGAAGCTCCACTCTCGTGCCTCGTGATGCAGCGCAAGTAAGGCCATGTTGAACACGGATCTTAAATGGGGCCGTATTTCGGTCCGTAATTACGCGCCGAAGTGCGCCAATTACGGCGAAGGTACGGCCCCTTTCTCATTACGGAATTTCCCAGTTTTCTCATAGAGAAAACTATGGATTACGACCTCTCTCCCCGCCCGAGCTAGAATTCGCCGGGCGGGTTGGAGATAATTCACCTGTCACTTTTTTTGCGGCGGGTATACACGCGTCTAGCAGTGATGGCTCTATGGGCGTTGCGAAGTGACGGCCCCATTGCGTACTCCCACGCTCGCCCGCCCCCGTCCCATAAAGGCGTAATTGCGGGGCGTAATTACGGTTCCCGCAATTAGCTGTGTGAATTCAGTTAGGCCTAAAGTGGTGCTCTGACGTTGCTAATGGTCCACCCACCAAGAGGACCAGATGGCTTTAATAAATGCATCCGGGCTGGTCTGGTGACATCACCAGGCCGCAATTGCATGTGTTGATTGACAGTCACCACGGCGACAGTATACAGCAGCAATTGCGTGTAACTTGTCTGCCTTGTTTAGTGATCGTTGTCAGATCATCGATACAAATTCCCTATGGGGGAAAGTGAAAAAGTTACATTAAGATACTAGAAAAAATACGTGAGGCAACCAATTATATATAAAATCTTCAAACTTTACTTGTTACAAAAATATAAAACCTGGTTATAGCCCCATTAGGCTTACCACACATTTTTCATTCCCTTATTGAAGGGTAGCAGAAACAACGCTAATTCCATTTTTTGGAAGTTATAACAGTCCTGTATAGGTAAATTTTGCAGAGGAGTGGTGCCGCTGCACTGGGTTGCAGAGCACCTGCCAACGTTTTAGAGGGTTGAAAACCTTTCTTCAGGTCCTGAAAAATGAGACCCCAGAGTTCAGTAGGTGCTCTCCCACTCTGAGGCTTGTGATTGAGCCAAATAGCGCACTATGGCCACATTTTGGATATCTTTTGAAAACATCAGAATCTGGGGAATCAATATTAAATTGCATTTCCCAGGTCTCATCTACTGTGTTCTTGGGAATAATGGATAAAAATTGAAGATCTGCAAAAAAAAAAAAGTGAAATTTTGAAATTTCACCTCCACTTTCCTTTAATTCCTGTGAAACACCGAATGGGTTAATAAATTCCTTAATGCTGTTTTGAATTTTTTAGAAGGGGTGTAGTTTATTAGATGGGAGTCATTTTGGGGGACTCATAACATACAGGCCAAATCAAATTCACTTTAGATACTGGACCTGGTGTCCCTAAAAAATGTATATTGCAAACTTATTGAAAAAATGTGAAAATTACTCATAAATTCTAAAGACCTTAATGTCGTAAAAAACGACATTTTTATAAAAATTTATGCCAACTACAGTGGAGGCTAGTTATAAACTATTTTGAGTGGAATAACGATCGGTCTTGCATGCAGAAATTTTTGACATTTGAAAATGGTAAACTTTAAATTTTTCACGATACTTTCATATTTTTCACAAATAAACAAGGACTTTTTGAACCAAAATTTATAACTAACACAGCACAATTTTCCCATGCAAACAATCTGAATCACATGGATAGGTAAAAGTGTCAAAAAGTAATTCTCACATAAAGTGACACATGTAGATTTAAAAAATTGGGCTATGTCAGAGAGGCCAAAACTGGCTCAGGCGGTAAGGGGTTAAAGAGGTCTAACCTATTGTGCAATGAGAATTTTAGCTGTTCCAATGTGCCGAACTTACCTAACTCTGAGACGCGCAGAGATATCAAGTGTAGAGATTGTTGCAGTTTTTGTCTAGAAATCCACGGTGAGAATGTGCGGCTGTTGAGAGAGCTTTTGGTTTAGGAAGGACCTTTCTCCTGGATGCCATTTAGCTAAGAAAAACCAGATCTATGTGGGATGTGAGATCCAGGATTTTGCTGACAAGGACGACTTGCTCAACCAGAACGGCTGCAAGAGTTAGCAGTCCCAGAAATTGTGGGTAATTGACCCTTCATATTTACCACAACGCCAGCAGGTAGAGGGGAACTAGGGATTCCACTTATGCAAAACGTCAGGGGTGTGATACCAGAACAGGAGCATTTTATACAGGTTTTCTTTTTGAGTTTCACATGTTGAAGGTCTAGCTGCTGCCTTTCAGTTCCCCTGCCAAGTGGACAGGCCTATCAAGGTATCTTTCCCATTTGCTATGACATTTCATTTGTAGGGATAATTATGTTTTAGAGTTGAGCTCTGGTGTCAAATTAATACATGAGGGCTTCTGTATTGGATGCGTTACTTTCATAGCCCGAGCGCTTACCAAATTGTTCGAGCAGGGCATGAAGAAAGGGGAGGGTGGTATGCAAGTCTGTAAAGGTGAGTAGGATATTGTATGCAAATAAAGTTTAAATTCCTTGTTCTGTACCATGACTCCCCTAATATCTGGGTTATTCCTAGTTAAATCCACTAACGGTGGCAAACAAGTGCGGGGATAGCGGGCAACACTGCCTTGTTTCATTCTCGTTTTGGAAAGCGGCTCAGGCGGAACGAGGAAACTTCATTTATGCTGAAGAAGAAAAGAGCACCTTTATAGAGCATCCTCCTAAGGGAAAAACGTGTAAAAAAAAAAAAAAAAAAAAAAGAGAAAGTGAAACGCAAACATGAAAAATAAAAACACATACATCGCCCTTTCCACCTTTATAAATGCCAAGCACCCCAAAAAAGATAAAAAATAAAGTACCCATATTTGATATCGCCACGAGCGTAACAACCTGCCCTATAAACATGTCCTATTAACTCATGTGGTGAACGCTGTTAGAAAAAAAGAATTGCGATTTTTGTTCATCCCGCAGCACATAAAATTGAATACAAAGCGATCAAAAACTCATGTAAACACCAAAGTTGTACCAAATAAAACGTCAGTCCATCCGCAAAAATAAAGTACTTACATGTCTCTGTATACGGAAAAATAAAAAAATTATGGTTGTCAGAAGATAGCGATACACAAATATTGTTTTACACAATAAAAACAATTTTTTTTTTAAAGTGCTTCAACATAAAAAAAAAAACTATATTGTGTAACACAGAATAAACTAACTTATTACTGGTTACTCTCCACTGGTTGAGCGCGGGGTGGGGGTGGGGGGAGGAGCGGCAGGCAGTTTATTAAGTATAAACACTACTGTAGGATTGCAGTCTTTTTCTTCACCTTGCCTTCCAAAAAAAAAAATTTGGATTTAATATGTCATAAAAATTATACCAGACCTTCTGGGGGCGGAGCTACGGGTAGTGTGGCCGCGTTTTACCCATCGCGCGCTCCTCGTCTTAAACTCCTAAATAGCACAGAAAAACCGACCTTTACATCTTCCCTGGCTTCACATCGGGTCAGGGGAGATTGTTTGAAGCGGAGGGGAAGAAGTGAGGCAGTTCTCCTTCATTTTCCCGGGAGCCGAGGAGCTGCAGAAAACTCGCACTGGTCATAGCCGCGGACTCCGCGGTCGGACGAGGTGCAACAACACACACAGGCAGGAGTTGTGGTCGGAGGGTGAGAAGGGTGCGTGCTGACCGAGACAGCGCTGAAATCTACAGTTGCTTCTACGGAGCGGGGAGAGAAGTGGAGGAGGACCGCTAGACATCGGGACGGCGGTGAGCTGTGAGCCTTGACTGCCATGCTCCGTTGGGGACCGCTACAGCGGACTTGGAAGTTGCGGGGCCCTGCAGCGGGCCGCGACAGGTACCGCGGGAGGAGGGTGAAGGCCCAGAGAAAGTGTGTTACACTGGGGGGCTGTTGCAATCCCTAACTCCTATTAGGCCCCCCCTCCTGTGCTTTGGTGCCACCACTTGGCGGAGCTGAGGTCTTATTGACTGCCTGAAACTTTGAACTGGGCGGACCGGGGGTGTTTTGAGACGACACTGAAATGTACTCAGGCCTGATTAGATGCTTGGAAAATAGCGGTCGGGGCTCCTTCTCTCATTCTTCCACAGCCTGGGCAACTCTGAGAGAGGGTAACCCGCCATCTTGCGCCGGCAAGCTAACTTGCCCGCTACATAAGGGGATGGCCAATTAATTTGTACGTCGCACGAAGGTGTGCTGCCTTGTTGCGGGCCACGTTTGAGGTGGTTCTGCCTGTCTAGAACAGCCTGTGCGTTTGTGCCAAGACCAAATCGCGTGTACTATTGTGGGCTGCTAGGGAGCTGGCCCCCGCTGGCTTGCCCCTCCACCTGCCTCCCCACTTTGTGGCGGGAACAGAGTGCAGAGTAACAACCTGGGGGGTGGGGGAGGGGTGAAGCTACTATCCTGGAGGCCTTGCAGGTGGCAAGCTGCGCAAAACCCCACTCGCTTATTACGGGATTGAGCAGACACCTCCACCTATAGCAAACTGTGCAAGAACCATTACTTAAAGCAGAACGGTGCAAGAACCATTACCCATAGCAGGAACCTGTTCGTTCTTTTATAGATTTCCCCTCCCCCCCCCCATCTGCAAGAACCATTACTTATAGCAGAACTGTGCAAGAACCACTACTATAGCAGAACTGTGCAAGAACCTTTACTATAAGCAGGAAATGTGCAAGACAACCATCTACTGTTTAAAGGCAGAACTGTTCAAGAACCACTATATATCATAGCTGAACTGTGCTAAGAACCTATTACTTATAGCAGTGAACTGTGCAAGAACCATTACTTATAGCAGAAACTGTGACTCGAACCCTATTACTTATAGCAGACTGTCAAGAACATTACTTATAGGGACTGTGCAAAACCATTGTTTAATAGCAGGACTGTGCAAGAACCATTGCTTATAGCAGGGGATGTGCCCCCCCCCCCCTTGCAAGAAACATTGCTTATAGCAAGAACTGTGCAAGAACCAATTGTACTTTTATAGCAAGACACTGTGCAAGAAACCTTACTTTTTAGGCAGCCTGTGCTATGTCCATTGCTCTTTAGCAGACTGTGCAAGAACCTTACTTATAGCAGAACTGTGCAAGAACCATTGTTTGTAGAGAACTGTGCAAGAACCATTACTTATAGCAGAACTGTGCAACGTTAACCATTTACTTATAGCAGAGACTGTGCAGAACCATTTATTATAGCGGACTGTGAAAGAACCATTACTTATAGCGGACTGTGCAAGAACCATTGCCTTATAGCGATTGTGCAAGAACCATTGCTTATAGCAGATCTGTGCAATGAACCATCTACTAATAGCAGATTGTGTCAAGAACCATTGCTTATAGCCGAACTGCTGCAAGAACCATTACTTATAGAGAACTGTTGCAAGAAAAATAAAAACCACCCCACCCCCCCATTGGGGGGGGTTTTTTGTAGCAGAACTGTGTAAGAACCATTGCTTTATTGCAGACTGTGCAAGAACCATTAATTAATAGGCAGATTGTGCAAGAACCATTTGCTTATAGCTGGACTGTGCAAGAGCCATTGCCGTATAGCAGGAACTGTCAAGAACCCACTGTTTGTAGCAGAACTGATGCAAGAACCATTTGTTATAGCTGAACTGTGCAAGAACCATTGCTTTATAGCAGAACTGTTGCAAGAACACTACTCATAGCAGAACCTGGCAAAGGAACAAGTACGTATTGAACGAACTGTGCAATGAACCACTACTCTTAGCAGATACGTGCAAGAAACCCATTACTTAAAGCAAGAACTGTGCAAGGATCCATTACTTAAAGCAAGAACTGTGCAAGATCCACTACTTCATAGAGAACATGTGCAAGAACCATTACTTTATCAGGCGAATGTGCAAGAACCATACTATAGCAGAACTGTGCAAGAACATTACTTATAGCAGAACTGTGACAAGAGAATCCATTGCTTATAGCTGACTGTGCACGAACCATTGCTTATAGCATGAACTGTGCAAGAACCATTACTTATAGGCAGAACTGTGCAAGAACCATACTCTCTTACTAGGCGGAACTGTGCAAAGAACCATTACTGTATAGCGGACCTGTGCAAGAACCAATTCCTTATAGCGGACGTGCGCAAGAAACCACATTACTTATAGCGACTGTCGCAGGAAACACTTGCTTATAGCAGAATTGTGCAAGAACCATTGCTTATAGCAAGAACTTGTGAAGAAACCATTATTATTAGCAGATTTGTGCAAGAACCATTGCTTATAGCAGAACTGTGTCAAGAAACCATAACTTATAGCAGATTAAAACTGTTGCAAGAACCATTACTATAGCAGAACTGTGCCAAGAAACCATTGTTTGTAGCAGAAATGTGTACAAGACCATGCTTATAGCAGACTGTGCAAGAGCCATTGCTCATAGCAGAACTGTGCAAGAACCACTGTTTGTAGCAGAACTGTGCAAGAACCATTACTTATAGCAGAACTGTGCAAGAACCATTGCTTATAGCGGGATGATTTACTTGGTGGGGCGCTTTTTGAAGAACATTGCTTATAGCAGACTGTGCAAGAACCATTGCTTATAGCAGATTGTACAAGAACCATTGCTTATAGCAAACTGTGCAAGAACCATTGCTTATAGATAGCAGATTGTGCAAGAACCATTGCTTATAGCAGAACTGTGCAACGATTTCATAGCTTATGCAGACTGTGCAAGAACCATTGCATTATAGCAGGAATGTTGCAAGACCTCATTGCTTAGAGCAGATCTGTGCAAGAACCATTGCTTGAGCAGACAGTGCAGAATCCATTGTCTTATAGCGGACCTCTGCAAGATTTCATTAGCTTATAGCAGACTGTGCAAGAAACCATTGTGAAAAACCATTGTGTATAGCAGATGTCGCGACATGGTATTACTTAGAGTAGACTGCGCAAGAAACCCATTGCTCTAGAGCAGAGTGTGCAAGAACATTGCTTAGAGAAGATGATTGCAAGAACCATTGCTTATAGCAGACTGGGCCAAGAAACCATTGCTTAGATCAGACTGTGCAAGAACCATTGTTAGAGCAGACAGTGCAAGAAAACATTGACTTAGAGCGTAGACTGTGCAAGAACCATAGCTCCTTAGAGCAGAATGTGCAAGAACCATTGCTTTGAGCAGACTGTGCAAGAACCATTGCTTAGAGCAGACAGTGGCAAGGAACCATTGCTAGATGCAGACAGTGCTAAGAACCATTGCTTAGATAGATAGCAGATGTGCGAAGAACCATTGCTGTTATAGCGCTGTGCAAGATTGTCATAGCTTATAGCAGAATGGTGCAAGAACCATTGGCTTATAGATGCAGATTGTGCAAGAAACATTAGTTATAGCAGCGTGTGCAAGATTCATAGCTCTATAGCAGATGTGCTAAGAAACATTGCTTTTAGAAGACAGTGCACGGATACCATTGCTTATAGCAGACTGTGCATGAACCCTTTGCTTATAGCAGACTGTGCGTTAAGAAACATTGCCTTAGTGCAGGACTGTGCGAAGAACCATTGCTTAGAGCAGACTTGTTGCAGAACCATTGTGCAAGAGCAGACCTAGTAGCAAGAATCATTGCTTTAAGTTGCAGCAGGGACTAGTGCAGGATCCATTGCTTAGAGCAGACTGTGAGAACCATTGCATTATTTGTCTCGTTTAATTTTTTTGACTTGTGCAAAAGAAACCATTTGACTTATAGATAGCCAGATTGTGCGAAGAACCATTGTATACTATATAGCAGCCTGTGCAAGATTCATACGCTCTTAGCAGACTGTGTCTAGAAAACCATTTCTTATAGCAGACTGTGCAAGAACCCCATTGCCTTTATTACAGACGTGTGCAAGAAACCATTGCTTTAGAGCCAGACTGTGCAATAGAACATTGCTTAGGAGCAGTCAGTGCAGGAACCATTGCCTATAGCGGACTGTGCAAGGAACAATTGTTTTAGCAGATGTGCATGGAAACATTGATAGAGCAGATCAGTGGCTAGGAACCATTGCTTATAGCAGACAGTGCAGGACCCAGGCTTAGAGCAGACAGTGCGGAATTTTTCAATTTGCTTATAGCGGACTGTGCAAGAAACCATTGACTAATAGCGAGACTGTGCAGGAAACATTGCTTCGAGAAGACAGTGCAGGAAAACCATTGCTTATAGCAGGACTGTGAGGATTACCATTGCTTAGAGCAGACGTGCAGGAATCATTGTTTAGAGCCTATGAGATTCAATCCTTCATGGTGGCAAGAGGCGTTCTCCATAGGGTCTGGTATATTGAGTAATTCATTATAAGCTCACCTCAACTTATAAGGCTTTTTTACAACTAATATACACCTGGCTTCAGACAAACACCACCTGCATTAGGGACATCAAATGTGTTTTAAACTCGATTTTGAGTTTCCTTCTTCAACCTCAATAGGGGAATCCTACCCACATTATTACAACACCACCCATGTTCGAGGTATCACCACTGTGTACACAGAGAATGTTGATTTTGCAGAGGAAAGGTATGTCTCAGAAAGAGAAAAGATATTATTTAGTATTACTTCCCATAAGGCCCATACTCTCTCCTCGCTTCGATTGCCCTCCGCTGGAGGGATATGGTACAAATATCTTCTAAACAACAAGATAAGAGACGAAATCGCGTAGCTCGCATCAGAATCAGCTCTAAAACTAAATCAAACTCCTCTGCTCTCAGTCCCCACGACTCAATGGTGACTGAATGGGCTCCACTAAAAATACTAAAGGGGACAAAACCGTGAACAAATCCACGCTTATGTAATCAATCACATGAAGGGATTAGCGATGTCACACTCCCCGTCACAAGAACTCCTCTCCTGAGAGAGGGAATCACGACCCCCAAAATTTGTTCCCCGAGACATCCAGGATTCACCAACAGGCGCTCAGCGCTAAGTACCGAGGTAGCTCAGGAGGTCAGTTATGAAGCATTATGCCGCTCTTTGATTAAGACGGTGGAGGTTGCTGCATAAACTCTTTCAATTTCTGGCCATCGGGCTCTGATTAACACTAATTTGCAGTAAAATTGTGGAGTAGAGAAACCGTATAACCACTATGCGAATGTCTCCACCTCGCTTGAGCATCCCTGGCCCAATCTCGGGAGGCTGGAAGCGCTGCTAAGAGATAGAATAGAGGATTGAAAACAGAAGCAGGCGCAACAACCTGCGGTTACATAGGAATCCCAGAGACAGTGAAGGGAGGAGAACTACTCGCTCCTCTATCTGACCAAACTAACTTGCAAGGGCCTTAGGACCTGGAAGAACCATGTGGATCCCATTCCGTAGAAAGGCGCATAGGAGTAGGGGCCCCACGAGATCAATGGACGACAGGAATTCTAGACCTAGGGCAGGTCATGGCCAAATACTAAACTGGGGCGGTGAAAGAAGCATACTCAAAGCGTGGTGGTGCTGGGGAGGTGGGTCTACAGGAAAAAGGGATGAGCTACGAATTGAGAGCACAAAATCCTGATATTTCGGATTACTCAGGCCTGTGTGAACGCAAAAAAGAAAAACTCTTCATCCCAGTATGTAAACACCTATATGTATTAGGGCCATTAGGTTGTCAATTTATGTTCCAGCAGGCTGCGTGTTAGGTAGGGGCAGACAGCTAACGTTTGAAACCCAGATACAGCAAGGACAACATTTTCAAATGGGAGAAGGAAACCCAGGCATGAAAGGTCTTACACGGGCGGTATAGGTAATGACAATGAGTCACAGCTTTCTCTCAAAAACAGGCCTCACGCTTGCGTAAATAATAATGTGCTAACTTGTGTACTGTATGCTACAACACTTTCGGTTTAAAATGGCTTGAAAAAGCCTCAGTTATGTACTGTTTTGAAATATGAATAGTTAAATATCTGAGCGGCTTGGCTTCTCTTAAAGGAGAGGGTGATTAGTGGCGCGCGGCCTCCGGGGTTGCCCTTCTTTGGATCTCTGGATTCCTACCCGCTGCCTTGGCTGGGACGGCGGGGACTCCTGGGTTTTAGAAAACAAAAAAACTTGTGTTTTAGTGATGGATCAGGTACCGATCCCAAACAGACTGACCACATTAATGCTAATGATCCACCTCACAGGCCAAACTAAAATTATAACATGGAATGTCGCGGGTCTAAACACGCCAATTTAAGAGAAAAAAATGTTTTACCCATTTGAGACGATTCAAACTGACATTATGTTTTCTCCAAGAAAACACATTGAAAAAAGGCAAGGGGGGAAGCTGAAAGGCGCCCCTGGCTGGACTCATGCTATCTGCGGATTTCTCGTACCAACAGCAAGGGGGGTAGCTATTCTGATTCAGAAAACCAGGTCCTTCAATATGTGGTTAGAGGAAGAGTATGGAAGATGTAGGGGGAGGTTCCATCATACATATTGAGAGTAATCTATTGCGGGGGTTTTTTATCGACCTGGGAAATCATATACGCCCCAAACCAATCTAACACAGCGTATTTTGCTAAACTCAATTCAATATTGGCACAAAGAGGGGACAATAATATCATAGTGGGGGGAGCTTTCAACATCCACTATTTGCCCGGTTGGACAGATGTCAGAGCATCATCGAGTGGACAAGCCACAAGGGATGTGTTGCGACTGATAGAGCCAATTTCTTTGTGATCCCTGAGGACATTTAAATGGCAAACTATAGAGAATATTCAGTTTTTACTCCCCGGTCCACGTATCCTTTGTCCAGGTTCGACCCTTTTTCTACTTCTATTGTCACTTTGGGAGATGGTACAAGACTCATTCCCCTGCACGTCTATTATTCTCTGTTCACTCTCAGTTTGCTTGTTACCTGGATCATGACCCCTTCTCAGCTGCCCCATAGGATCAGGCGGATATCCAGGATAATTTACTCAGTTCCCTAGACTTCCGTTCCTTCCTACAAATTGGAAGTGGGGTGACATTGTGGATGATAATTTGGCAACCTCATGACTACGCTCCCCTATTCTGGGGCAACAGCGAAGGCTGGTCCTCCGAGCATATTATCCACTTGTAACACGGAGAGTAGGGATGCCCACTCATAATTCAATTAATTACATCAGACATTGGCTTACTGCGCAACAAGATACTGCCATCGTGCACTACGGTAGACGGTTAAAACTCTATATAAAGCAAGCACAAATGATCGCCTAGACTCCTTTATCCATAGCAGGCATGCCTGGTAACCAAGCTCACACAAAATAATTACTACGTAGAGCCAATAGTCTAGACCATATTTCTGGCACAGACTAACAAGATCGCAAAAGTTCAGCACAACAATTCTAGCCTAAGGGATCCCGTACAACCCAATACCTGTAGAGTACTGATCATCTGGGGTGGAGAAAAAGTTTCTGTGAATTCCTTTGAGGATCTCATACAGAGCACAGGCACCAGCAGATATGAACGGATTGATTCCTTTTGAATTCGGGTCCCCCTTCCGGGCCCTAACGGAGACCCAAAGAACCATGTTAGAGGTCCTTTATAACAGAGGAGGAGGTCAAGGGGGGCCATTCTTACTTCACCCAGGGGAAATCACGGGACCTGTGTCGGATTTGGAAAACTAATTTTATAAACTGCTCATCCCCGGTTGGTGACCCCGGTGCTGACATCTCTTTATAATCACTTAATATCAAGGATTCCAACGGTGAGAGTTGGACACGGCATTATTAGAATCTCAAAACAATATTACTCTATATACATACAAAAACCCATTTAACTAGAAGAACCACAATTGGTCCAATAACTACCGCTCTTAAGCCTGTTGAATTGTGATTATAATGCTAACCGAAAATTATAGCAAACAGGATCCAAACCTTTTGTCCCTAATAATGCATCCTTCCCAGAGAGGGTTCGTACAGGGGACGCCAATCAAGCGCCAAAATATATGGAGCGGCGATGCAGCCACGTATCAAATCTATGGATCACAGGGCGGAGATGTTGCACAATGCTCCTTGTTTGATTGCAATCTAAGCTTTTGATACCTGTGTCGTGGCATTCCTGTGGACCTCGCTGCGGGAGAGGGGGTTTGGATCAAATTTTTTTCGATTTTGTGAAAAGACTATAACAAGAAAAACTCCTCACACCATCTCCTTTTAATATGGAAAAAATCATCAGATACCATTTGATTATCTTTAGAGGAACACTGGACAGGGTTGCCCATATTCCGATATTATGCTAATTGGCTTTAGATCCCCTGGTGTATCGGCTCCATCCGGGACACTCTCAAACGGAAGGAGTTACAGGGGAGTCTGCGAAACCTAGTTGGATATTGCAGCCATGCGGATGATGTTCTCCGAGATCTCCTTCGGCGAACCGCGTGAGACGTTACCACGAGTCTTTGTCGAATTTGGAAGAAGTGGGTGATCTGTCGGGTTTACACATCAACACAGGAAAAAAACCTCAGCTTTGGTATGAGGGCCCCTCGAGACAGTTTGTCTTTTAGTTATCCCTTTACAATGGTGTAAAACCGCAAATGCTCTACTTGGGAATCAACCTCACCAGGTCTCTCTCGCTTCTTATATAAAAATAAATTCACCTCCTATGTGTTCACTCCTTGGAAGGAGTACTAATGGCATGGAGGAAATTACATCATATCAATATGTGGGCAGGGTAACCTAATTAAGACCATAGAGTTCCCAAAATTGCTGTTACATCCTGCACTTCACATCCCTTACATATTGAGGAGGAAAGATGAGAGTGGAATTACATGCACTATACGGGCTTTTCGTGGGAAGGGAGGCAAGGAGAAACACGAATGTCCACTGGTTATTATGCAACAACAGACATCGAACGAGGAATGGGATTGCCTAACGTTGGGGGCATATGGGCGGGGCGCTATTGTGGATATGCGATAGACTGCGATACTAGATAGATAGGTTTACAGACCCCTCCTTGATCTGTCTTTTATGGGGAATCTCTATTGTTAAATTTACTTGACTCAGACCTTATCATCTCATCCGGACCCTATTAGGGATTAATCCACTGTTGTTTTCTTTTTTTTATTTTTTTTTTTTACGTGGTAGGCGTGGAACACTGAGAGCAAAATTGAGACTGCACCTCCCAATTTCACTATTGAAGTTCTTCGCTAGGTCCAAAGTCCAGTTTTCTGGCGGATCCCGCATTGTGCAATTCACTCGGTGGAGTAGGGGGGGGATTACCTGTCAGTTCATCCACATGATAAACATGAAAACAAGGAAGATTTTATCCATAGAGAGCTCCGGAAACAATTTATACCGGCTGTGGAAATCTCCATTTTCCCATACCTCTGTGCCATTAAGCTATGCCTGTAAGTGATCTCTGGGGTCCATCAGCAGAATGGGAATTCAGCTTCTGGGGATGCTGCGAACAAGAGCAAATCACCTCCTTAGGGGACTAACCTCCCGTTATATAAGCTTAAACCCATACACAATTAGACTTCTCCTAGACCTCCAACATCGGCAATACGTAATGGGGAGGGGGATGATCTCAGTATGGACTGGCCAACGTTAGAATAAAAGCCTCAAAATAGTTGAAAGTTTTTGCCCTCCAGCAAGATATTGGGTAAGACCCTCAAATTTATCATAGAGCATATATACCCCAAAAGGGGACACAAAATGGGGATTTATCCAGATAACTTGTGCTTTCGTTGTAGAGCGCAGAGGAGCGACCCTATTCCACTGCTTTATGGAGCTGTCAAGTATCCAGACCTTCTGGGACAAGATTCATACTATTTACAATTCCAACCTCTCGACTATACTTTTCCCACAGAACTCCCACTGTTGGGCGATATTTGTCATGTAAACACTCACGACACTCTCATGTGCACCAGGGGTGTGGAAAGCTTCTCCACTTTATCGCAGCGCGGGAGTGAATAGACAATCTTACAAACCATGGATTCATGAACACTTCAACGCCCTTTAAACTATTTTTAAGAAAAAATTATTCGTATTTATGGAAGATAGACTGGGTGGAGGCAACTACACAAAAAGAATCCAGGGTTGAAAATTTTTTTCTGATCTGGAGAGCTTTATCTCTTTGGCGGCAAGATCGTATCAAAAATGCAATAAGAAATTGTTTTTACTTAAACCTCATGGTATCAAAATAGAGTCTTGGTGGGGGCATCCCCGATACTTACGCCATAGAGTTCGGGACCAAGAGGGAGGGGACACGTATTTGGGATGGACTGCGCGCTACTCGCCTATTGTCCGCTCTGAAACTTTTGGAGATTGTAGAAGCTCAGCATGGTTCATGTGTTATTTATGTGATTTAATGTCCATAGGGGATACGGGATCAACTTCAAGGTCTCTGGCCACTCAACTGCATTCAGGACATGCAAGAAGATTCCAATAAAATTGGTGATACCTTGAGGATCTTGATGTGCAAATAAGAGCACTGTCATTAATTGCTGTGTGAAAGAAACGGTTTGGAGAACATCATGGATAATAGATCTTATGTCTAAGAATTATAATTAGCCAGATCAGTTGCTCGCTCCTTGCATTCTTAAAGTATATTAAGTTGGGGGGGAGGGGGGACATAGGTGGTAAGGGGTATTACTAGTAGAAATGGGTATTTTCCTATGACTCTTAAGGTTATACTAACCACACTAAAATAAAAAACTGAGATTGTTTAATCAGTTTTATTCTGAAAAATTGTTAATAGGTTTAATGAATACTGTATAAATCTTGGAATGATTTTACTTGTTGTTCGACATGGAAAATACTCCATAAAAACAGATTTGAAAAAAAAAAAAAAAAATTACTACAATAAAAACGTCAACTCATCCGCAAAATATAGCCCCTAAAGGGTCCTTACACAGAAAAATAATAATAAGTTATTGAGCTCTTAGACTTGCGGCGATGAAAAAAACGTGTTTTCCTTTTTTGAATAAGTTTTTTTTATTTTTTTTTTAAAAGCAGAAAATAAAAAATTTGGTATCGCTGTAATTTGAATGCCTTGCTGTTTAAAGGAAATCATGTCATTTATATACACGGTGACTGCTGTAAAAATAAAAAACCCAAAGAATGGTAAGTTTTTAAAAATGTTCAAAAACTTTAATAAAAAGTGATAAAACGTCTAGCACCCCATAAGGACAATAAAAATGTCAACTCATCACGCAAAAAAAACAAGCCATAATCCTCCGTATGAGAAAAATAAAAATTTTGGCTGTAGAATGGGGACACATGAAACGCTTTTTTTTTATAGACCTATTTTATTGTTTAAAAGTAATAAAACAAAAAAAAACTATATAAAACTTTATATCATTGAAATTTGACCGACCCCCAAGTAAAGTTATCCGCCCATTTATCCGGGCCGGGCGAACATTTAAAAAATTAAGCCCAAAATCAATACGAAACTCATTTTTTCCCCCCATTTTAAAATGGCCCAATGCAAAAAAAATACTTGAACATTGTGCCCCAAAATGCACAGTACACCCCTAGTGAGCTCCCTAGGGGTTTGAATCCAAAAGGGGGCAATTTTTTAAAGGTTTCCCCTTTTAGTACTTTGGGGGCTTTGGAATGCACAGGCCCCACCAAAATCTTGTTCCAAAAGCCAAAAACACTCCTTTCCTTATACGCCCTCCATCGCCGAACGCATTTACACCCCCCTGTAGTATTGCCGAACTTGGAAGAAATTGTGTAACAAAATTTGGGTGGCTTTTTTTCCACGATTCCATGTAAAAATTACACATTTTCAGCTAAAATTGCAGATTGTTGGGGAAAAAAATTCACTTTCACAGCCCCCTAATGCTAAAAAATTTTTGTAAAAACACTGGGGGGTTTCATTAATCGTACACATCTGGATTTTTTCCTTAAGGGGTGTAGTTTCCAAATATGGGGTTTTTTTTTAGGGGGTTTATTAATTTAAGCCCCTTAGGGTTCCACAAACCTGAAAGGCGCCTAAATAAAATAGTAATGAAAATAAACCCCCCCAATTTCCGGAGTGCTCCTCCTATCTGGGGCTTGTGGTTAGCCAAAGGGGTACAAGGGCCCCATGTGGATATCTCTAAAAACAGCAGATTTGGAATCAATATTAATTTTCATTTCCCTGGTCACTTTACCGTGTTCTGTGAATAATGTATAATATTGAAATCTCAAAAAACAAGAAAAATTTTGAAATTTCACCCCCACTTTGTTTTTAATTTCCCCTGTGAAACACCTAATGGGTTAATAAACTTTAAATTTGTTTGGAATTCTTTAAGTTTTTAGTTTTTTTAATAATCATTTAGGGGGTATTACAAAAGGGCCAAAAAAATTACTTAAAGTACTGGTCCCTAAAAAATTTATATTGCAAATTTTCTTGAAAACTTAAAAAAAAGACATTTAAAAAAAATGATGCCAACCTACAATAGACATATGGTAGATGCTAGTTATAAACTATTTTGAGTGGAACAACTATCTGTCTTACACATAGAAATTTTTGAAGATGGTAAATGTTTCAAATTTTTCACAATACTTTGATATTTTTCACAAATAAACAAGGACTTTTTGGACCAAAATTTCTTACTAGCTTAAAGCACAATGTGTCACGAGAAAAAAATCTCTGAATCACATGGATAGGGGCAAAAAGTTATTCTCATGTAAAGTGACACATGCCAGATTTAAAAAATGGGGCTCTGTCAGAGAGGCCAAAACTGGCTCCGGCGGTAAGGGGTTAAAGGCATAGTAATCCTAGTGTGTATGTAAACTTTTGATTTTTGGCAAATATAAATAATTTTGGTAATCCTAATTTACCTTTAACAGGTAAGGTTTATTCTGATTTCATGTCACATAGTGAGAAAAACATGTATATGTGTATTCTTCTATAGTGTATGTAAACTTCTGGTTTCAACTGTAGATTGAAAAATAAAAACTTATGGCTCTTAGAAGGCAGGGAGGGAAAAGTGAAAATCTGAAAATAGCTGTGACCTGAAGGGGTTAAAAGAAAAAATTATCCTTTTCACTATTGTCGTCGCATTTTATTAACTAAAAAACTGCATTGAGCTCTTGTGGCTTTTTTAAAAAAAAATATGTATAGGTTCATTTGTGTTTTTTATGGTGTTTTTGTCCCATCACAAATTATGTGATTTGGGGAGTGGAGCCGGACAACAAGTGGAATGACTGCACGTTGAGGGAGCTCCTGTTCAAAGCTGCCAGTTAAGAAGGGGCAATCCTGCTGCATCCTGGCTCCCAAGCGACTGAAAACGGTCTCTAAGCCTGGGAGAACATCTGCAAGACAGCAAACTAGCTCAATGCCCCTTAGTGAATATTTTTACCCTCTTTGTCGGCGGACAGATCAATGGGGCCTATTCACTGCTCCTTGCTGGGACAAATCTGTGAGGGAGCATTGCACTCCACAGCGAGTGCTTTGTTCTCTGTCACCTCCAAGCCCAGCTGCATTGCTCTGCTCAACTCTCCCGACACCGCAGATTACTTTGCAGAGCCGAGCCGTGGGGACAGGCAGTGGTCCAGGGCTCCTGACTGCCTCTGCTACAGAGACCTCATTGTGACAGAGGACTACGCACCACAGCAAGCACTTCCTCTGGTGTCTCTTCTGCAACACCAGAGAGACCCCACTGTAATGGATGGGGTCGTTGGCACTGGTCATATCCGTTGTTAAATGGGTCTAGTTACCTCTGTGACGAATGTTCGGAAAAGAACCTTTGACGCAGATATAGTTTATTTTTGTTTTTTTTACTGCTGCAAAAAAGTGGAGTTCCATGGAGGAAAAAACACCATAACTATAGCATGCCCCTGACCAAAACTTATCCGAACAGGAAAAAAACTATCGAGTCCAACATCTCTTAAAGGAGCCTTAGAGTTGATGGTCAGAAGATGATGGAGGGCGGCAGTATATAGAGTATGAAGAAAGTAAGTGCTTGTCCCCACGGTACAGGTTATTGGTCAGTTTTTCAGGCAGTTTGCGGTTTTACAAACCTTCTGAAAACCAACATGCAATGCTCCCTCATAGACTTTAATAGAAAATCTGTGCAGCAATCCCGCACTGATTTTCCGCCAGACTGTTTTTACACCGCCGCCGTTCCTAAAAACTTAGAACATGTTCATTCTTCCGCCCGGTTTTTGGGCAGATGGACATGTGGGTGCGAAGGGGGGCAGCTTGAATCCGCAAACCACGGACAAAAGCCGCCTCCCTGCAAAGACTAAATATCAGTCGTTAAATCCGACCGGTATTTGGTCTTTGCCATGGGACCGCACCCTAAGGCCGTGTTCACACGGCTTATTCCCGACGGATTTGTGAGCCGGATTGCGCTCACAAATCCGGCGTGAATAAGGGGCGGGACGGGGCCGGAGCGCGGCGGGGGCGCCGCTCCCCGGCCCCATAGACAATGCATTGTTTACGGCGCGTCCACGTCGTAAATAATGTGCATGTCACTTTCTCCCCCCACGGCGGATTCGCCGAGCGGGGAGGAGCGACGGAATCCACTATTCTCTATGAGAGCAGTGGATTACCGTAATTACTCCGACGGATTGGCGCCGTACTGCAGCGCAAATCCGGCGCGGAGTACAGCACCAATCCGCGGACAAATAAGCCGTGTGAACGAGGCCTAAAAGTACTTGTAAACCGTGCAAGGACCTTCATATATGTCCATTATCCATTCTCATAATAAAGTCAGATACTGCACTGTGATTGAAGCTTTGCCTGTCCACACTTATCTGTAAGTCACAGTTGAAGGCATTGTACCCATCACATGAAGCGCCACCAAAAATGTGTGTAATCTTTGTAGTTTAGGAGTTTTTCCTTTCCTCCAAAGATAAACTTTAGTTTCATTCCCCATTTACCATCTCCTATTTCACTAAGGGTTTGTTTGTTTTTTTGGTTGTTAATAATGTTGCATTTTCAAAATAGATGACTGTAAAATTAAACCCAAATCTAGACGATTTAGATTGACCTACATGAAATCTTGTAGTAAATTGTTAAAATTATCGACTCTAAATCATGTTGATTAACCTTTTTAAAAATACTTTTTGATAGAAACAGATGTGCATGTCAGACCAATCATGACAATAAAATTACAATAACTTTTACAATTTTACATACATAAGCAAAAAAATTGTTAGTAGTGGCTTACAGTTCTATGTAATATATGAGCTGATATGACCTATATTAAATAATTACAATATATATCAAGCAAATATTTTCTGGTTTTTTTGTTGTTGTTGTTTTTTTTTACAAACATAACCAACCCCCCAAATTGAACTCGATCTTAACCGGGGCCCCAAAATGACCCCAACAAAACCCCTAGCCAGGTGTGCCTTTTGCCCTATTTCTTTTTTTTTAAATTTGAATTTTTTTATTAACATATCTTTTCTTATAAACAATAAAATTCACAAAAAAGAAAATCTAAATGAGGTAGGCATGAACAAATTACAGCAGAGTAATTGAATATTTTGGGTAACATCTGTTAGAAAACTAGAGATTGAAAAAAAAAAATAAATAACGGGGAAAAGTCAAGGCCCTTTCCCCCCTCAAGAGCCCCTAAGTGCTGTTTCCCTGGGTCCCAATGTCGAGGAGGAACGTCCGATCATGCTCGTGAGGGTTTTCCCCCCAAAAAATCGATTAAGGTTTACAAATCTCGAGCGTGAGTCGAGTCATAGTAATCAATAAGGCCCCCAGATGGGGTACCACCCAAAAGGATAGGTACCCTGGGACTCAGGAAGGGAGAGGGTCTAACTAAATTTATAATGAAAAAGGGAGGGGGAAAGAGAAGAAAAGGAAGAGAAAAAAAAAAAGAAAAAAAAAAAGGGGAGGGGGGGGAAGGGTATAATAAAGTGGACATGCGGATCCCGGTCACAAGGCACCCCAAGGCCAACGGGGAGGAACGAAGAGGAACTCCGGCTGGAACCCCTTCACGGGTTCCCCCCATTCTGGGGGTATGTCCCAGAAGAGTTTTTGAATTTAGAGGAGCCCCTGTAAGTACCCACGGGCACCAGGTCGAATCATTTTGTGTGTGGCATGGGGGCTCTGCGCTATCATTTTCCTCCATACGATGGGTCGAAGCCCCCCCCTCACCCTTTCTTTAGGGAGGAGGGGGGTTTGTTCCATCGGGGGATAATGTTTTTCTCCCCTGAAGAAGATGTCTGACCAAAAAACTTTTATATACCTCTGGTGTAAAGGAACATATATGCAGGGTACCCGGGTATTGGGGTGGAATGCCCTTGCTTCGAGAATAGCCCGCAGAACCTTTTTCCCCAAAACCCTTTGAAAACCTCACCCCCCCACCAAACATGAGAATTGTCCCTATTTTTTGTTGCAACTCCAAAAAGTATCTGAGGTTGCAGGGAAAACCCCTTGTGTACAGACCGGGCCCATACCATCAGACAAAACCCTTTAACTCGTCTCTCTCCTTGCAAGCAATAACCGCCTTAGCGAAAATGAAACTTTTCTGCCCTTGGGCTTCATAAAAAGTTTTTTTTGGGGTTCTACCCCCCCAAGCTTTGAAAAAAGGGAGGGGCTTGTCAGTAGGAAAGGACAATTGATAGAGTAAGGGGATAAAATGCCTGGCATCGAACGCTGGTCCAAAGTTTCTCGAAGGGGGCAAGGGCCCCGTATCACTGTTTCAATAAAGAGGAAAAGAAGTGGGAATTGCAGTACTCATAACATTCTTAGGGCATAGGGGATTTTAAAATCAGTCAAAGGAGCAGGACACCCCTAATTTAATATCCCTAGCCAGTAACGGAGAGGTCTTCGTCCGACCTAGAAAAGGAAGTGCCGGGCCACCCAGAGGGAAAAGGGTTATTGTCACAGGGATAGTGGGCCCTGAGGTCTAAGAGTGTCTCAAGGGGGTTTGGATTTTTAATGATGGCATATTGGAGGGGGTGAAGGATAAAAATTTCCCTAAGTCCCGGAGTGTAGAGTCGAATGTCCCAAAGGGGGTGAGGCAGGGAGCAGGACACAGATCGCGCGCATCTGAACCCCAGTTTTTCGTGGGGCCATGGTTCAAATCTAGGAACTGGCATAGGCTGCTGCTAAGTATATAGTCTGCAGTCAGGAACCCACCCACCCGCCGCCTAGGGGGCGGGGGAAAGATCCCTTACTATTCGCGGGCGCCGGGGGTACCAAATAAATTTACTGAAAAACTCTGGAGTTTTATCCCGTATGCCGCTGGGATAGCAATTGGGGGGGTTTGGAACAGGGGAGATAGTTTGGGGGGTAGCATCTTTAGGGGATTCATCCTACCAAACCAAGAAAAATCCCTCCGGCTCCCAAATTCCCCCAAAAATGATGTCACTTTTTAAAGATAGGTGTAAAAATTTGGCTTCAAAGAGTTGAAAAGGTCCCGGGGATTCGCGTTTCCCAAATAGAAATCCCCCAGTTGGGCCAAAAAAAGGGAAATTTTTTCTCTAAAGAGTCCGAGTCATTGGGTCCCGGGAGACACTCAGTGCTTCGGGTTTAGAGTAGTTAATCTTTAATTTAGACCACTGACTGAAGCGGGCCAACTCGGACATCAGAGAAGGAAGCGAAGTGTGGGCTCACAGAGATATATTAAAAGATCATCGGCAAACGACCAGAACAATTAAGTTCGCGTCCACCTATACGGATTCCTTTTGATATCCGGGTTGGAATCTAATGGAGTTCAGAAAGTGTTCCATCACTAGCACATATAATAAGGGGGATAACGGGCCATCCCTGCCGCTACCATTTTTATGACAAAGGACTCTGACAGAGAACCGTTCACCCTAATTCTGGCAGAGGGACTTGGTATATGGACATTATCTTGGCTGTAAAAATCGGACCCAATCCAGCCCGTTTCTTTTGCCCTATTTCTTACAACGTTTCTACCTCCAAATTTCCTAAAGTACCCTTAAAGGGGTTGTCTCGCTACAAAGAATAGCTTTCAAAATGTAGGGAACACTAAATGAAGATGTTTTCCAAATATATTGCGTTGTTCATCTTTTTTGTTAAAGAGCTACAAGTGATTTTATCACCTTCCTGGCTCTCTCTGGTTCCCCTAGTGACCGACCTGTGTACTCTTTTCTCCCCTGCTGTTTGTTCTATCTGATAGCAGGTGTCATCATCACACAGGTCAAAGCACAGAACTCCAGACAGTGAGAGCTTTTTTTTATCTGATCTTTCAGACAAAAGACTAATTACTCTACTGTTTACATTAGCTTCTCCGGACCTCAGAGAAGGTAATTTAGCTAATCTAGACTGATAAACATAATTAATAGAGAAGTCTGAATACACGGAGCTCATATGCTTATTACAGACAGCTTGACCAGGAAGTGACAGAGCCAAGCAGCATTATTTCATTCATGCATCCTATGAAACTTTGAGATGAGACAATCCCTTTAAGTTTTCCTTTGAGATCCAATTCTGTGTACTTAAATGGTTCCATGATAGTTGAGGTTTCTTTAGCGTTGTACTGCTTTGAAATAAAAGATCTCCAGTTTTTCTTTAAAATGTCTTTATTAAGTAATACAAAGTTCAGGACATTCTCAACGCATGAAATAAAATTTGCGGATTATTAAAAAGTTCAAATATTGATATGTTATAGCCTTGTCACTCTGTATTACCAATTTTCTATTTTATATAAAATAACCATAAAGAAAACGAAAATAGTATAAAAGAACATATGTATATTAGAACCAGTCTGAGCCTTTGTTTTGCGATCCCATGTCCGTTCCTGAGAGCTGAAGTCATATTTCTTTAGAATGCCAGCTCCACTATGTAAGCCATCTAATTGTAAGTGACCATAGAGTATGTCAGATTAGATTGCCCCCATTATCCTTATAGTTAAAACTGTCAGTCTTATCCTCCTTTACAGCATTAAGCTATCTTGGTAGTGGAAAAGACATAAGTCGCATGAACATGCAAACAATATGTAGCATTAGACTCAGACAAAACACAAACACATATCAACAAGGGCTCCATTCTCCAGGCCCACCCTCAACCCCTGTTTTGACAGTAGGATCACTCCAAATGGCTCCCCTTATCTGACGTTTACATCTTGTCCTACGTTGAAAGGCAGAATCCCTGGTCGCCAGATATCAAGTTAGGTGTCAAGCTAGAAATTCTCAGCTTCTGGACAAATCAAAGCACTAGGTCTCCTAAAGTGGTGCCTCGCCTATTAGCACCTGTTCTTGAAACCATGTGGTGAAACTAAAGCAATCCTTAATGGCTTCTCGTATTCTCTGTGGGAGCAAGGGGATAAAACTGCCCCAGACTTCGAAAAATTTTTTGCCCGAGGCCTCTACCCAATCCATTTTTAGTATGTAAGACAATTTTTCTAGGATCATCTTGAAAGGGGGCATGGACTCGTGAATCCACGTGTTTAAAATAGTTTTGATACCTGCCGCAGAAATCATATATAGTAATTTCCTGCTTCCCAGTCCGCATGGAGTCACCTGAACATTTATGTGGCCAAATATTGCCCTTAGGGGGTTTTCGGACATAATTATTTAGGTGCTCTTGTAATGTCATCACCCGTCCCGATCTTGAATTACCGGGCAACTCCACAAACATGAATAATCGCCTCAGGGCACCACATCGGAAGCATCTACTGCTTTCGAAAATGCCCATGCGGTATCCCCTAACTGGGGTAAGGTAAGCCCTGTGATACAGTTGGAGGGACATCTCCCAATATCTACTCGAGGCTAAGAATTTACGGCTAGTAGCCAGTGCTGTAAGTAGAGTATGAACCTCCAGACTGGGGTCGTCTCCCGCCCACTTCGCGAGAGCCATGGTTGATTCTGAGAAGTCAAGTGGTGCATGTAAAACCTTATAATAATGAGTGGTCAACCCCCTTTCCGCCGTGCTTTTGAGTAGGAGTTTACGTGTTGACGGATCCCACTCCCCCTGCGTGAAATGTGGCAGTAGCGCCAAACATACCTATGAGCGCTCAAATAAGGGAAAAAGGAGACTCCAGCCTCTGGGTATTTACTTTTCAGTTCCTCTTATTGTAAGACCTTATGCGTTTTTGCATCAATTAGATCATAAACCAACAAGATACCTCCTGTCCCCCACCTATAAAATTCTTTATGTGGAGCCCCCTTCTGGAAGTCTGGATTGCCTATTAGTGTACGAAGCATAGAAGCATGGGGGTGTAGTCCTAAGAGTCTCCTCATTTTTTGCCAACCCCGCCACGTTGAAAAGACAAGCGGGTTAGCCCTGATTTGTTCTGGGATTTGATGTAAGGGCTGATGTATGAAGTTTGCTAGCGAGATCTTCCCTAAAAATGATTGCTCTGCCTTGGTGTCCGTGTATACTGAAGTATTTTGCAGCCAATCTGCCGCCATACGAATCAGTGCGGCCACATTGTACGCTCGAATGTTCGGAAAATTGATACCCCCATTGTCCCTGGGCTGCTGCAAAATTATCAACGGAATCCGAGGCCTCTTACCACCCCAAACAAATCGGCGAAAGAGCGCATTCATGCGTATTTCATCTTTGCGCCTGATATAGAGTGGAAGGGAATGCAGGAGGTACAGTAATTTGGGAAATTCTACTAATTTGATAAGGTTTCCCCTACCCACATAAGACAACGGTAATTGCCTCCATGCATGCAGTCTGGATTCTAGCGAGGTTATATAAGGCGTAATGTTGTCTTTATACAGGCTGGCAGGAAGCCTTGATATCGATATTCCCAAGTAGGGTATCTTAGCAGTACACCAATTGAACGGGTAGAGTGATGTCCACATAGGTTTTGCTGGCCCTTTAAGTAACATGGCGTTCGTTTTATCCATGTTGATATGGTACCCCGAAAGGGATCCTACCTCCTGCAGCCCCCGCAGCACTTCCTGTAAATTGTGTCTTGGATTTTTCAAAATCACCAGCACATCATCTGCAAAAGCCACTATTTCTAAGATCGGGGAGTCGCCCCGATTCCCATCCGCGGCCAATCTGGGCTTTAGATAGTACAACAACGGATCAAGTGCGAGATCAAAGAGCAATGGAGACAGCGGACAGCCTTGCCTTGTGCCCCTAAACATATCTATGGGGGGAGTTAGTAACCCATTAATTAAAAGATTGGTAGATGAGCCTTCTTGGATGTAAGAAATGAAGTTTCTGAAGACGGGGCCAAAATTTCTTCTCGACAAGGTAGCAGAAAGAAAGGGCCACGAAACCCTGTCGAATGCCTTTTCGGCATCTAAGCTCAAAAGCATCAAGATATCCGAAGAAGGTTCCGAGGCCCTCACCGTCGCCCCCACCACCGTCCGAATATTTTTAACTGCCTGGCGTCCCTGTACAAAGCCTCTCTGCGCTGGATGTGCTATATCAGGGAGGAATGTCTGGAGGCGAGTCGCCAAAATCTTGGTCAAGAGCTTATAATCACTATTAAGTAAGGCTATTGGGCGATAGTTTTTAACCAGGGTGTGATCTTTGCCCGGTTTTGGGAGTAAGATCGTACATGATTCCGAAAATAGCTCCATTGCTCCTTGATCCCGATATATAGCATTATATAAGCTAGTCAATGTTGGCGTCACCTCAACTGAAAGGAGTTTATAAAATTCATTACCATATCCGTCCGGCCCAGGCGATTTCTTATTGGGTGAGGATGCTATGGCCTTCCTCACCTCCTCCTCCGTGATTGGGCCATCCAAAAAGGCCCGTTGTTCTGCATTAAGGCCCGGAAGGGATCCAGTATCTAGGAATGAATTTATCTGGTCCATTTCAGTCGGTGGTGCCCTATAGAGATCCTCAAAAAAATCCACAAACAGTTTGGAAATCTGCTCTGGTGCCGTATATTGTGCCGCGGAGGTGATCTCCAGTTTTTCATAAAACTACCTGTGTTTTTGTTTTTATTTCTTTCCACATCCAGTTGTTTATTAACTTTAAACACTTATCAAAGGTAAATAAAGACTATTGTCAAATAGTTTGCCATTCTTATTTTGCTTCACTTCAGAGCTAGAGCGGTTCTTATATTCTGCTTGTGTTCACAAGCTCCCTAGGTTTCTTCTATCTGCTCTAGCAGCCCTATCCAGGACAGTGTTGTCACACAGGAGCTTGTTTATCTTTCTTTCTGCCAAACTCTAACCCTTTAGAGCTCTGTAGCCTTGTGCTCTGCTGTTAAAATCCCTCCATCACCAATGTCCCTCTAATAGGCTCAGCTGGGAATAGCAGAGCTGATATACAATTCACTGTTGTAGAACCACCTACAGCTTAACCATAAAGTAGAAGCCTAAAGATAGTTGTGAAGAGCAGGCTCTATCAAACAGGATGGTGAGAGCACCCCTATCAGAGTTAAGTTACCTTTCCAAGGCACTCTAGGCCCATTGGGGCTCTCTACGCCACGTCGAGATGTCAGTGATGTCAGATCAGAAGTAATGCAGTGCAGGGAGCCCCACTGGACCTAGAGAGCTGCAGAAAACAAGTTAACTGTTAAAAACCTATCAATGACCCAAACTTAGGGGTTAGGGCTAAAGAAAACAATTGGGTTCAAAGTGCCCCAAATTTTTTGACAAGTTTATTCAAACCAGACAGGGAAAGATTAACTCAACACTTGTTGTTTACATGAGATTTTCAGGGAGCCTGCAGACAGGTCAAGAGGGACTACTGGCAGCTGGAAGGTTGTTGCCTTAAAGTACCTAAATCATAAAGGTATAACAACAGTAACTACTGAAGTGACAGATTTATGAGCTAATCAGATAAAAAAAATATTTCCTCGCTCCCCTTTTTGTCATTTTTTTTATAGATCTAGTTTTTTTTTCTATATTTGCTTAGATGTCAAATTATTGATTCATGTGCATTTTTCTTTATATCGTAAGTACATTTTGTGAAGTATCTATTGTGTGTTATGCATGTTAGGCTAGGTACACACCACATTACTGGCTTCCGTCTAATGTACACGCTTAGCCATATACGTTAAACAGATGCCAAGTAAAGGCATCCATCACCCATAGCATCCCATTGTAAAATATGTACAGTATCTCACAAAAGAGTACACCGCTCACATTTTTGTGAATATTGTATTATATCTTTTAATGTGACAACACTAAAGGTAAGACACTGATATAATGTAAATTAGTCAGTGTACAGCTTGTGTAATGCTGTAAATTTGGTGTGCTTGCAAAATAACGCAAAACAGAGCCATTAATGTCTTAACCGCTGGCAACAAAAGTGAGTACACCACTAGGGGAAAATGGACATATTGTGCCCAATTTGCCATTTTTCCTCCACAGTGTAATGTGACTTGTTAGAAGTTCTCAGGTGTGAATAGGGAGCAGGAGTGTTAAATTTAGTGTTCGCTCTCACACTTTCTCACATCGATCACTGGAAGTTCAACATGGCACCTCATGACAAAGAACTGTCTGAGTATCTGAAAAAACAGTATTTTGGCTCTACATAAAGATGGCCAAGGCTATAAGAACATTGCCAACACCCTGAAACTGAGCTGCAGCACGGTGGCCAAGTCAGGTTCCGCTCAGAACAAGCCTTACCATGGTCAACCAAAGACATTGAGTGCATGTGCTTAGTGTAATATCCAGAGTTTGTCTTTTCAAAATAGATGTATGAGTGCTGTCAGCATTGTTGCAGAGGTTAAAGGGGTGAGGGTTTTGTCCGTCAGTGCTCAGACCATGTGCCGCACACTGCATCAAATTGGTCTGCATGACTGTCGCCCAAGGAGGAAGCCTCTTCGAAAGATGATGCACAATAAAGCCCACAAGCAGTTTGCTGAGGACAAGCAGACTAAGGACATGGATTAATGGAACCATGTACTGTGGTCTGATGAGAGCAAGATAAACTTATTTGGTTCAGATCGTGTCAAGCTTGTGTGGTGGCAACCAGGTGAGAAGTACAGTTCATTGAGGAACCATAAATGCTAACATGTACTGTGACAAACTGAAGTAGAGCATGATCCGCTTCTCTTTGGAAACTGCAGGCAGTACAGGCAGTCCCCGGGTTACATACAGGATAGGGACTGTAGGTTTGTTCTTAAGTTGAAATTGTATATAAGTCGGAACAGGTAGATTTATCAAATGCAATTCCTTTTTTTAAGTTTTGGATAGTGCAGGGAACAATTTTTACATTTGTATTGCTGTCTGTGGCCTTTTTTTAGAAGATTTCACCTAACGTTCTGTATCTCATGTGCAGCTGTGACATGCTGGCACTTGGTTATCATGGGGCGTGACTCAGTGTTAAATGTCAGCCACGCCCCACAAGTCTCCGTTTGTAACTAGGGGACGTATGTAAGTCGGAACGATGTAAGTAGGGGACTGCCTGTATTCCAACATGATAATGACCCCAAACACATCTCCAAGACGACCACTGCGTTGCTAAAAATAATGAGCGTAAAGGTGCTGGACTGGCCAAGCGTGTTTCCAGACCTAAACCCTTTTGAGCATCTGTGGGGCATCCTCTAACAGAAGGTGGAGGAGCAGAATCGTACCTAAAAGACCGATCACGTTAGGTAATTTTTCCAAATTATTTTTCACTACGCTCGCATACTAAAACTTTATAGTCACAACTAAGGAATTTACCGATGCACAAAACAATAAAGGGTATGTTCACACAGCATATTTGCGGACTGTATTTGAGGGCATAAAGGTCCTGCAATACGCCAAAAGTATGGACCGCAAATACGGTAATTCATAGCTCTCATTGAGAACTATGACTACCTGCTGTTCTTCCTGATGCGTATTCGGCGCCGGGAGAAAGAAATGACGTCACTTTTTCCCAGGGCGTAAGAGAAAGTCTATGGGAGCCAGCACAGAACGTTTTAGAAGTAGCACTAGCACGTACATCTAAATCACCTGGTGTATAGAGGCGCCCACAGTATGCGTCGCTATATGCTGCAAAGACACTGTGAACATAGCTAAACAGTTTTGAACACTTATTCTTTTTTTTTTTATATAAGTGAAGTTTATTCAAATTTGGTCAATTAAACAGAAATACAATAACAATATATTTCCCGTCCACAAGTTGCACATAAGTATCTTGTAAAACACATTTCAACTAGTCTAGAGTGCACTTTGAACACTTATTCTGAAGTAAATGTGTGCTTTTATTTACCTTTAGAGTGAGTTCAAATGGCATATAACGCCACATACCGGTACGCACCGCTATATGTCAGGTGTTTTCTAAAACGCTCTGCACTGGCTCCCATTGACTCTCACTTTCCATGTCACTTCTTTCTCCCAGCACGCAATGTATGCCAGGAAAAATGGCAGTAACGGAATGACTGTATTTGCGGGCCGTACTCCAGGCGTATTGCAGTGCAAGTACGCCCAAAATACGTCCCGAAAAAGACGCCGTGTGAACATACCCTAATGAAGATTGCTGTATTTTTTTTATGCAATCTCTTATTTCTGTCAGTGGTGAGCTGGATTATCTCCTGACTACAGCAATATCAAAAGAGCATTGTATGTAGAAAAAGTCTTAATTTAACTGTCCCTGTGTTGAATGTGAATCATTGTATTGAGAAAACCCCTTTAAATGTACTTTAAAATGGTGCCATTAAAAATAAAACTCTTTCTGCTAAAAACAAGCCCTAATATGCCTGTGTTGACACAAAAAATAAAAAAAGTTATGACTCCTGAAATGTAATGACAGAAAAATGAAAAACATTGCCTGGTGGCTAAGGCTTAGCACACACTACAATATTTTGAATGGATGATGGATACTGTGAGGAAAATTCACTGAAATTATGACAATCATTTTCCCCCTCCAACTTCATATCTAGTCAGATCTCACAAAAGGCCCCCAGCCCCCAGGAAAGCTTAATTTACATGTTAATCAGTCCAGCTCAGACCCATTGTAAATGCCCTTCTATAGGAAGCCACCACAGCAGGAGGTCAACCCATGAAAGGATCCTCATGCAACTTAATTAGCTCAAACCCCCAGCTTCAAAGACTTGAACAAAAGGCTCCTAGCCACAGCGGCCTCCGTATTTCATAAAGATTTATGAGAGAATCGTGTATCCGAGTTATAGCCCAATTTCATATCTTAAAATATGGAACAATGTTTGCACGAGGCAGGGGGACCGAGAAATGCAGAACTGGGCTTAGGGAGCCCATAGCATAGGGGTGTCTGGCATCAGGGCATAGCATAGGCCCACCGGCTTGGTTCTGTCCCAATGCCCTGCCGTGTTATGGTCCATTTTTGTGTTTCTGTCAGAAGTTGCATGGCCAGAGTGGGAGGAGTTCATAGACCGTCCCAGGGGTGTGTGGGGGAGTGTAAGGGGCTGCCACGTGGGCTGTCCCATTACAGATATAAGCAGGAGCCCGAGGTGGGCCCAGTCGTTGCATTCAGGAGGGGGGTAACTGACAACATTCCAGAAGCATCCACGCAGCTCAGGGCCACATCCACCCTCCATGTGGGCCCAGAACCAAGCCAATCAGGTAACTGGACACATTTTACTACCTTTGAACTGTAAACATACTTATATTTGCACCTCTGACTCCTATCTGTATAATATTATCATTCTGTACATATTACCTGTCTAGTGTGCCCTCCAAGGCTAATTAAATCTATAAACTTTAATTTGAGTTAGTCTGTCTTGATCATCGGCCTCACACGCCTATTACTCGGTCTATAATATAGAGCTTCAGAAAACAAACAAAGGAAAAAAACGAAGTAGATCAGTTCACCTGGACTTTCAAACACAAAGCAGTTGCACGGATCTGGGAGGTCTGAAGCACAACTCTCTTGTTAGACAAGATGTGCAAGAAAGAAGAAAAAGTGATCCAGCAACTTGATATATATTCCCAAAAATAATAAAAACAGTAGTGTTATTTAAACATCCATTAAAAGGGAAATGATTAGAACAAAATCATGATGACCGACGCGCCAATGCGTTTCGGGAGCGCCCTCCCTTAATCATGGTGTAACGTCACAAAGTTCGTAACTTCCTTAAATACTGAACACGTAATCACAATTGAAAACACATGTATGGGGGGCGTGGCCGGAAGCCGAGCAAGATGGTCGCAGGTTAGATGGGCTCCGACCACAGGCTATCTATATTCGCGTGCCCTGCTTCCAAATTTGCCCTAGATGGGAAAGAGACGGTCCCAGCTGCTGCCTAAAACCCCAAGGAGGGCTCCGGTCGTCCCGCGGACCCAAACGGCGCTGGACCAATACCTTACAGCAGCTACTCCCGCTCGCGCAACACCGCGCCTCCAGCTCCCGCCACTACAGCCGGCGCCTGTACAGCGCGACTCCGCTGCCGAGTACCCGCGGCTCCACGCGGCAGTGACACCGGGATCAGAGATCTCCCCGTACCGTCCAGAGACCAGGGCGACGAGGGCGGCCCGACTGTTCACCACCACTAACCAGGGCCGGGCAGAGGGCCTGAGGCGGCAACAGGTACAGGACTCTGCACTGCCCCCACCCATCCCCCTCCAGCCTCAGCGCGCGCAGCAGCCCACGGCCATCATGGCGCTTAACCCCTCGCTGCCTGGGGACAAAGCTGCAGGCTCCCCTCTTGGGACTGTCTACAAGCCTCCTGCTGAGGATTTTCCATCTGATCCTCCTCTGGGCTCAGACAACCTGGACCCCAGGCCCTCTCCTTCACCCCATACTCTGGACTCGGGCAGCGGGGCCTTCTCTTGGCAGGGATCTCCTGCCCCTTCCTCAGCTCCACACAGCCCTCATCCTGCGGACCCCCACGCTTGGGCCAATCTCTTACCTCTATTACCAACTAGGGATGAGTTGAGGGCCCTTATCAGAGAGGAAGTCTCGGTCTTAAGACAAGACATCAAGCAAATAGCGTCCCGAGTGGAAATGCTGGAAGAGGATCATGACAACACCCGAAAATATGTGGCCCAGATTCATCCCTCTATCACAGCACAGCTATCTGCGGTCCGGGACCTGGCCCGACAGGTTGAAGACCTTGATAACAGGGGTCGGAGAAACAATATTCGGGTCCGGGGGCTTCCTGAGGCCCAGGGAGAGGAAAACCCGCATGCTATCCTGAACGCTGTATTCAACCAAATTCTGGGGAACTCTCCCCACCAACCTATCAAGTTGGATAGGGCGCACAGAGCGCTCCGTCCCAAAGGCTCCACCCCTCAGCCCCGGGACATCATTTGCTGCCTTCATGACCACACGATGAAGGAGGCCATCATGGAAAAGGCCAGAAATCTACGTCACATTGAATACCAAGGTACCCCTATCCAGGTCTTCCCTGACCTGTCTTGGCACACACTACAAAAAAGGCGCCATCTCCGTCCGCTCCTGGCCATCCTGCAGGAAAAACGTATCCCGTATAGATGGAACTTTCCCTTTGCCCTTTCTGCGCGGACAGAGGGCCGAACAGCAATCCTCAAGACCTTCTCAGACCTCCCGAACTTTTGTAAAGTTCTTCAGATCCCTAGGTCGAAACTGGATGACTGGGAACTTTCTGCTCTTCCACCTCCCCCGCCTCCAGTCTGGCAGCCGGCTACAGCCCACAAAGGACGCTCTCCTGGTACATCGCCCCCAGCTCAGAAGTCCAGACATCTGCCTTCCCGCTGGGACCGGGACCGAGCGACGGACAGCTGAGTAGAGCCTTTCATATGTTTCTATGGGACTCTTGTTTCTCTTTCTCACTTATTTAGCTTATGTTACGATGTAGGGCCTATGTTGCTCTGTTTTAAATTTAGAAGATAGCCTGTTGGTGAATTGCGCCAAGGACCTGTTCTGATTTGTGTGATCTACCTTTCTTTGCATCCGGTTTCTCTCTCTCCCCTCTCAGGGCTATCGGCCAGAGGGAACAGAGAAGACTACCACTTTTTAGGAGGGTGGGACTCTGTTGACGGCTTTGTTAGGTCCTCAGCAAGTACCCGCAATAGCCTCCAAGCCTCCGAACCCAGGCGTGTTTGCGCCTCAGACGGGGCACTTGCCCCGATTTCTCATTGACTGTTTGCCATACGCCAGGTGTACACACCTACTTGTGAATATCCGTTGTTGTCTCCCCTGATTGTCCTGTGAGCGTTTATTTGTCTCTCTCCTATCGTCTCCCCCTCCCTTTCTGTTTCCTCCTCCCAGAGTTTGCTGACTGGTTAGGTAGTTAGGGAAGATATCTGCCTCATTCCTAGATCCTTACTGCGAACTAATTAGTTTGTATACCATATTCCTTCCCGCTGCGTTACTCTAAATGTCAAGGGGCTTAACTCCAATGTCAAGAGAAGGTTGGCCTTAAGAGAATGCAGATCCTCATGGGCAGATGTGGTTTTCTTTCAGGAGACTCATTATGACTCTAAGGGCTCGTTCAATTTTGCTAAACATTGGTACCCGACTGTTTTCTCAGCCTTTAATGACAAGAAGAAAGCTGGGGTGGCAATACTGATCTCCAAAAATTGCCCAATGCAGGTACAAGCGTCTTTGATCGATCCTGCGGGACGATATATCATTCTCAAAGCCACGCTAGGTGGTAAGCTGGTCACTCTATGTAACGTGTACGTACCAAATTCCTCCCAAATATCATTTCTGAACAGTTTTTGCTAAACTGTCCAAGTTCCCCTCCACGGTCTTGCTTCTGGACGGAGATTTAAATTTAATCTTCTCAGACTCAATGGACAGGTGCGCTGTTGGAGGGAGAACGTTGGGTCTGTCAATGGCTAGACTCTCAGCAGCTTTCAGACGGCTCATCCGATCTCATGGGCTCTTTGATCTCTGGAGGGTGAACCATCCTAAGGAAAAAGAGTACTCCTTTTTTTCCCATCCTCATCAGACTCACACCAGACTCGACTATTTTTTTGGCAATGCCCCGACTCTTCGCATCCTAAACGGTTCTAGCATAGGACCTATAACTTGGTCCGACCATGCCCCGGTTACGGCCGACTTTGATTTCCAGTCTTCCCCGCTCCGATCATGCCACTGGCGCCTAAATGAGTCCCTTATTAAAAAACCTATCCAGAGGGAGAAACTACGCGAATCCTTATCCTCATACTTTGAGTTAAATGTGGGCACGGTCTCCGCGCCTTCTACCCTGTGGGAAGCCCACAAGGCGGTCTTCCGGGGCCAATGTATTGCATTGGGTACCCAACTGAAAAGGGACTATTCGGAAAAGGTCAGCGCTCTACGGGCGCTCCTGAAGAAGCTTGAGGGGAGGATGTCCCAATATCCCAGGGTTGCTACGCTCAGGCGCATTGTAGCCATTCGCAGTGACCTGAAAGACCTAGCGGTACGCAGGGAAGAGAAGCTCCTCCTTTATTCCAGACGAAAATATTATGAGTATGGCAACAAGGCCCATACAATATTGGCTAGACAGCTCAAGGAGCAATCGTCGAACTCTATGCCCCAAGCCCTCAGAGATAAGGAGGGAACCTTGAGATACGACCCTAAGTCTATAGCTAAACTGTTTCTCAACTTCTTTTCTGATCTCTACTCATTACCCTCGACTCTCCCACCACAGAGGGATAGAGCCCAAAAACTTATCCAGGACTTCTTGCGCCAATGCTCACTGACCCCCCTTCCTCAGGAGGCTTTAGCCTCATTGGGCGCCCCTATTCACATGGAAGAGTTACTAGAGGTCATCAAAGCCCTACCATCAAGCAAAGCACCCGGGCCTGATGGTCTACCGTACCTTTATTTTAAGGTATACTCTGACACCCTAGCCCCGCACATGTTACAGCTCTATAACTCTTTTATGGACGGGGCTCCTATCCCTGACTCCATGTCTCATTCCCATATCACCCTCATCCACAAGTCAGGTAGGGATCCTGCAGATAGCGCCAACTACAGACCAATTGCCCTCCTCAATTCGGACTTGAAAATATACACAAAAATATTAGCTAATAGGTTAAACCAATGGCTTCCCCAGATAATCCACAAAGACCAGGTGGCTTTGTTCCATCTCGGCAAGGGGGGGACAATACGAGGCGTACGATTGACCTGGTGGACGTGGTTAATCATCAGTCGGGGCAGGCCCTCCTCCTTGGTCTGGACGCAGAGAAGGCCTTTGATAGGCTAAGCTGGCCGTTTCTCTTTGAAACACTGTCGGCATTTGGCTTCTCTGGTTCATTTATGAAGGCGGTAAGGGGCTTATATGGTTCGCCAACTGCGTCCATTAAACTACCCCACTGTACATCGGAAACCTTCCGAATCCATAATAGCACCAGACAAGGGTGCCCGCTGTCTCCGCTCCTATTTACGCTCTGTATTGAGCCCCTTGCGGCTGCCATCCGAGCCAACCCTGACATTAAGGGTATCCGGGTCAAAGGCAGGGAGTTCAAACTGTCCCTTTTCGCTGATGACATACTCTTAACGTTCTCTGAGATGCATACCTCGTTACCGGCCGTCCACACCCTCCTTGCTGAGTTTGGAACCCTATCTGGGTATAAAGTAAACACCACTAAAACAGAAGCCCTCCTAATAAACATCCCTGAAGAGGCCTTAGCTTCTCTCAAGCACAGCTATCCCTTTAAGTGGCACCCACACTCGCTCAAGTACCTGGGCAGAGTGATTGCTGCGCAGGATGGCTCACTCTATGGCGCAACTGTTCCCCCGCTCTTCAAGGTGATAAGGATTTTGCTGTCTGAGTGGCGTTCTCTCCCGCTCTCCTTCTTCGGAAGGATAAACGCTGCTAAAATGTCTATATTGCCCAAACTTCTTTATCTCTTTGAAACCCTCCCTGTTGCGGTCCCTTTGGGAGAGCTGCGTTCTGTCCAGGCGGCCATCCTCAGATTTATATGGGCAAGAGGTAGGCATCGTGGCCAGCAGACAGAAAGGAGGTTTGGCCGTCCCTGACTTCCTCCTTTACTACTGGGCCTCCCACCTGCGTTGCATTCCGGCATGGTCTACCCTCCGAGCGTACTCCAAATGGATGGAGATCGAGAAGCTATGGCTCGCTCCATTCCATCCGAATGCACTCCTCTGGCACTCTCGACCATTGCCTAATCTGGGCTACTTATTGGGCCCTATTAGGTTTACCCAACAGATCTGGAACCACTGCAGGAACAGATTCCAGTTGGCCTCTAGGGCATCCCCAATGGCCTCCTTTTTATGCACCCCCCTGCTGCCCACTGGTTCGTCAAGATTGGTTGCTGGGCCGTGGCTGGGGCATGGTCTATTTCGTTTCGTAGATATTGCCAGGGCTGAGGATTGGAGATTGATACCGTTTCCAGCCCTCCAGAGAGACTATCAACTCCCAGAAAGATCGAGGTTCCATTACTTGCAGATATCGCATTTTTTGTTTTCTATGTTTGGCACGTGCACGTTATCCACCCCCACTCGATTTGAGCAAATATGTAAAGCAAGCCATTCCACTAGAGGGCTTATCTCGGCGCTCTACACCATTCTCTCAGACCCATTTCCCGACGATGCCCCAACACATAGGTACATGGCAAAATGGGAATCATACCTGGGCAGGGACATCCCTTACCGGACGTGGCAAGCTATATGGAGGGCTGCAGCCAAGTCTTCGATCTGCACCACATATAGAGAAAATTTCTATAAAATACTCCTCTTTTGGTACCACACTCCTGAGGTCCTACATAAGTGGAATCCGCAGCTGCCCCAGTCCTGCTGGAGATGTCACACTGCTATTGGGACGCTCCCCCACATCTTTTGGGACTGTCCGTTAGTTCAGGGCTTTTGGTTGCAAGTGCAGGATCTCCTGCACAGGGTCTTAGCCGTGAGGATTCCTCTGGATCCTCTAACCTACCTGTTGAATGGCCCAGTACAGGGTCTCCCTAAAGCTGATTCTGCCTTAATGCTACACATTCTAACGACGGCCAGGTGCCTGATTTCGGGGAGATGGCGCCAAACAGCGCTGCCAGCTGCAGAGGACCTTTGCCAACGAGTTGTGGAGATCAGGCGTATGGAATACTTGACGGCCTTCTTACATAATAGAATAGACCAGTTTGAGAAGACATGGTTTGCCTGGGATGTCTTTCGCACCATGAACCCTACATGACTCTAGCCGATCCTTCCTGAGACCTCTCCACTCGTGGTTACCCACCCTACCTTGACGTCTCTTCCCTTCGTCCGTGTGATCCCCTGTCTTTATGTTCTAGGAGTTCTAAGTTTATATGACTTAAAAATAGATTTTAATGTTTTTTAAGTTCAGACATGTGCATTCTAAAAACCGCAGTCTTCTTCCATAGAACCATTGAAATTTTCAATAACTGCGTACTTCACCTGATCTTTCCATGTCTCGTTGTTAGATGATCTCTGTTAGGCTTATATGCTGAAAAGCTTTGGTAAAGTGTACATGTCTGCATTGTCCTTTCTACCTATGTTAAAAATGTAATAAAAATTTTCAATTTGGAAAAGAAAACACATGTATATAAGTGAGAAAGACAAACAAAAAAAATATCCAAATATGTGTGTAAATACAAATACATCACGATACATTTTCATCACAGATGGGGAAATTGAGATAACACAATTAATAATGAAACATAATATCCTGCCTCTTATTGAGGCCAGACGGGAACCTGGTGTTAAGCTGGAATATCCACCACGCTTCCCGTGATAGTAGTTTCCTTCTCATATCTCCTCCTCTCATTGATTTGTGAACCACCTCAATTCCAAGACACTGAAAGGAATCAAGGTTGCCCGCATGGCAGTCAGCAAAATGACGCAATGCCATAGATACGTGTGTGAACTCAGCCCTGTTAACATCTGATAGATGCCTACGAATTCTACTTTTCAAGGTATTAGAACTGCATCCTACGTACTGCAGCAAGCAAGAATTGCAGGTAATCAAGTAAATAACGTTGCGAGTAAAGCAATTAATATAAGATCCTATTTTATGTTTGACTCCTGTAGCTGTTGCGGTAAAATCTTTTGTCACCTGTATGTATTTACAAGTGACACATCTAGTGTGTCACAACGATAGGTGCCTTTCAAAGATAGCCAGTCACTATTATTAACCCCTTACCGCCGGAGCCAGTTTTGGCCTCTCTGACAGAGCCCCATTTTTTTAAATCTGCCATGTATCACTTTATGTGAGGAATAACTTTTTGACACTTTAACCTATCCATGTGATTCAGAGAATGTTTTCTCGTGACACATTGTGCTTTCAGATAGTAAGAAATTTTGGTCCAAAAAGTCCTTTTTTATTTGTAAAAAATATCAAAGTATCGTGAAAAATTAGAAAAATTTACCATTTTCAAACTTCAAAAATTTCTGCGTGTAAGACAGATAGTTATTCCACTCAAAATAGCTTATAACTAGCATCTACTGTAGGTTGGCATCTTTTTTTAAATGTCTTTTTTTTATTTATGATATTAGGGGGCTTAGAAATTTAGTAGTAATTTTCACATTTTCAAGAAAATTTGCAATATACCTTTTTTTTTTTTTTAGGGACCAGTCCAGTGCTAACGTGATTTTGATTGGCCTGTATGTTAGATACCCTGATAAATGACCTCATCTAAGAAACTACACCACTTAAAGTATTCAAAACAGCATTTAGGAAGTTTATTAGCCCATTAGGTGTTTCACAGGAATTAAAGCAAAGTGGAGGTGAAATTTTAATTTTCACTTTTTTTTTGCAGATTTTCAATTTTCAGCCGTTATTCACAAGAACTCGGTAGATGTGATCAGGGAAGCAATTTTATATTGATTCCCCAGATTCTGCTGTTTTCAGAGATATCCCATATGTGGCCCTAGTGCGCTATTTGGCTCAACCACAAGCCCCAGAATAGGAGGAGCACCTACCGGACTCTGGGGTCTCATTTTCATTATAATTTTATTTAGGTGCCATTTCAGGTTTGCGGACACCCTACAAGGCTAAAACTTAATAAACACCCCTAAAAAGACCCCATATTGGAGACTGTACCCCTTAAGAAATATATCCAGGGGTGTAGTGAGTATATCGATCCCACAGGTGTTTCACAAAATTTTTCAGCGTTAGGCTGGGAAAATGACATTTTTTTTTCCCAACAATCTGCAATTTTAGCTGAAAATGTTGAATTTTTACAAGGAATCCTGTAAAAAAAGCATCCCAAATTTTGTTAAGAATTTCTTCCAAGTTCGGCAATACCTTACATATGGGTGTAAACTGCTGTTTGGGCGCATGACAGGGCATACAAGGGAGGGAGTGTTATTTGGCTTTCGGAATGCAGATTTCGGTGGGGTCATGTCGCATTTGCAAAGCCCCCAAAGTACCAGAACAGGTCGCCCCATTTTGGATTCAACACCCCCTATGGATTTCATCTAGGGGTGTAGTGTGCATTTTAGGTGTACAGGTGGTCCATAGTATTTTTTAGTATTGGGCTATGAAAATGGGGGGAAAAAACGCAGTTCCGCCATTGTTTTTTGGGCTTCATTTTTACAGTGTTCGCCGTACGGGATAAATGATGGGATAACTTTATTGTGGGGGTCGGTACAATTACAATGATATAAATTTTAAATAGTTTTTTATTTTTTATTAATTTTACACAATAGAATTAGGTCTATAAGAAATTGCGTTTTTATATTGTCCTATTCTGACAGCCATAACTTTTTTATTTTTCTGTGCACGGCGCTGATTATGGGCTTGTTTTTTGCGGGATGAGTTGACGTTGACGTTTTTATTAGTACCATATGGGGTGCATATGACGCTTTGATCACTTTTTATTAAGGTTTTTGTGTGGCATTTTGAACAAAATACAGCATTCCCGTTAGTGTTCTTTATTTTTTACAGCGGTCACCGTGCAGTATAAATGACATGCTAGTTTTACTCAGCAGGTCCATACGATTACAACGATACCCAATTTGTATATTTTTTTTTATAGGTTTTACTGCTTTTACACAATAAAAACACTTTTATTCAAAAAGGAAAACACATTTTTGCATCGCCGTAGTCTGAGAGCCATAACTTTTTTATTTTTCAGTGTACAGAGCTGTGTTGGGTCTCGCTTTTGCGGGATGAGTTGACGTTTTTTATTGGTATAATTTTCTGGGGGACAAAACTTTTTGATCAGTTTTAAATCCATTTTTTGGAAGGAAGGGTGAAGAAAATACTGCAATCCAAGTAGTGTTTTTTATTTTTAACAGCGCTCATCGCACAGTATCCATGACAAGTTAGATTTACTCTCTGTATCAATCCGATTACGGCGATACCCAATTAATATATTTTTTTATTTTGAAGCACTTTAAAAAAAAAAAAAAAAGTGTTTTATTGTGTAAAACAATATTTATGCATCGCTGTCTTCTGAGAGCCATAACGTTTTTATTTTTCCATATACAGAGCTGTGTAAGGACACATTTTTTGCGGGATGAATGGACGTTTTAATTGGCGTTTATATGAGTTTTTGATCGCTTTTTATTCCATTCTATGTGCTGCGGGATGAACAAAAAACGCAATTCTGTGACTGTTTTTTATTTATTTTTTTTACGGTGTTCACCGTGTGGGTTAATTAATGTGACATATTTATAGGGCAGGTCGTTAAGCACGCGTCGATACCAAATATGTGTACTTTATTTATTTTTGATCTTTTTTGGGACAATTGGCGTGTGTAAAGGAGAAAAGGCAGTGTAGGTGTTTTTATTTTATTTTTTGTGTTTGTGTTTTACTTTTTTTCACTGTTAACATTTATTTTTACTTTTCTACACTTTTTTTTACTTTTTCTTCTAACAGCAATCATAAGATTGCTGTTAGAAGGCAGGCCAGTACACGGTACTAGTAATGTGTACTGGTCGCCATGACAACTGCCTGTCACCATGCCCAAAATGCATTGCGGGCATGGTGACGTCACAGATGACCCCGGGAGTTATTGTATCTCTTTTATAAAAAAATCACTGCCCAGAATTCTATTTTGAGGGCGAATTCACTACATCCTTGTCATGTCGTGGATAACATTGCCGTTGGAGAACTTATCCGCTAAAAAAGAAATTCCACTACCCAACACATTTTTTCTGAACATTCTACACAGACTTTTCTAAGGTGTCATCTATACCTAGAGAATCACTACTACAATTCCGTGGTTCTATCAAACGATCTAGTAAAAAGAACAAAAAAACTACTCCCAACATATCATTCACTACTACCTATAGCTCACAGTATGATAAAATAGGGAACATTATTAAAAATAACTTACCACTATTGTTTGTACAACCTAATATGAGGGATATCATCAAAGACAAGATTAACTTTGTTTCTAAAAGGGCCCCCACATTAGGAAACATTTTGTCCCCTAGCCTTTTTGTGTCTCCACCTAATATTAATAATAGTGACTGGCTATCTTTGAAAGGCACCTATCGTTGTGACACACTAGATGTGTCACTTGTAAATACATACAGGTGACAAAAGATTTTACTGCAACAGCTACAGGAGTCAAACATAAAATAGGATCTTATATTAATTGCTTTACTTGCAACGTTATTTACTTGATTACCTGCAATTCTTGCTTGCTGCAGTACGTAGGATGCAGTTCTAATACCTTGAAAAGTAGAATTCGTAGGCATCTATCAGATGTTAACAGGGCTGAGTTCACACACGTATCTATGGCGTTGCGTCATTTTGCTGACTGCCATGCGGGCAACCTTGATTCCTTTCAGTGTCTTGGAATCGAGGTGGTTCACAAATCAATGAGGGGAAGAGATATGAGAAGGAAACTACTATCACGGGAAGCGTGGTGGATATTCCAGCTTAACACCAGGTTCCCGTCTGGGCTCAATAAAAGGCAGGATATTATGTTTCATTATTAATTGTGTTATCTTTAGTTACTCAATTTCCCCATCTCTGATGAAAATGTATCATGATGTATTTGTATTTACACACATATTTGGATATTTTTTTTTTGTTTGTCTTTCTCACTTACATACATGTGTTTTTAATTGTGATTATGTGTTCACTATTTAAGGAAGTTACGAACTTTGTGACGTTACACCATGACTAAGGGAGGGCGTCTTCCGAAATGCGTTGGTGCGTCGGTCATCACGATTTTTTTCTAATCATTTCCCTTTTAATGGATGTTTATATAAAACTACTGTTTTTATTATCTTTTTTAATATATATCAAGTTGCTGGATCACTTGTTCTTCTTTTTTTGTATATAATATATAGCTACCCCAAGGCTGGTTCCTGTCCTTGTTATAAGTTGGTAACGGACCGGTCTTATAACCAAACTAGAAACTGGTGGCAGCCTATTGGCCTAGCAGAGCTCCATTTAACCAGTGTGGGTAAATGGAACTCTCCTAGCCATGCAGGGTCGTGGACGAGTAGTGTGTTCTCTCGTCCTACCCTGGGTCTCCCTGTGCCCATGCGGACAGGGGTTAACGGTGAAACCGTATCTGGCTGACCTTGTGTACCCCTAGGGGGCAGCGCATCGTCACGATACACCCCAAGTCAGGCTGTCGACCCTCGAGTGGGCCGGCGGGGCAGGCTTTTTCCTGACAGATACATTATCTGGTTTTGTGATGCACGAAAATACGTATATGGTAACGTGTTCATTGACTCCTATAGGTGGACGGATGTGCAACGTACATTGACATTTCCCATCAAATACTTGTTACATTTTAACAGATGGAAGACACAGGGCGCCGTGAACAAAAATGTATATGTTACAGTACATGTTTTTTAAAGTGTATGTCAATGGAAAACATATCCTAGTGTACGAGGGGCGGTCATTAAAGATTTCCCCTGACCCACTTCCTGTGGACTGAGAACAATGAAACATGGCACAGTTATTAGTCCTTCTCTACATCGGTGCCACCTAGGGACACACACTTCTCCCATCTCTTTAAGCAACTGTAAACACCTCGCTTGTAGAAGTCATCAGGTTGTTCCAAAAGCCACCTTGTGAGTTCGTAAATCAAAGTCTCATCATGTGGAAAATGCTTGCCCTTCAAAAATAACTTAATTGTTGGAAAGAGGTGGAAGTCCAATGGTGTGAGGTCAGGTGAATTAGGGGGATGCGGCAGAATTACAAAGCCACAGGAGCATGCTTCCATTTGGGCAACATGTGAGTGGTGAACTAGTGCACTGTCTTGCAGAAGCGGACACCTTTGGTGAGCATGCCACGTCTCTTGGTTTTGATGGCCTCCTGCAATTTCCGCAGCAGTGAAGCATAGTATGCCCCAGTGATCATGGTACCCTTTGCTAGGAAATCCATCAATACTACTCTGGGCTGGTCCCAAAATACTGTGAGCATGACCTTGTCTGCCAAGGGTTGGGCACGTGATCTTCTATAGAGGCGGCAAGTCATGATGCTTCCATTGCATCGACTGGACTTTAGTCTCATGATCATAGTGATAGTGATGCTTTCATCCTGTGTAATCAGTCTATTGAAAAAGTCCTCCTGGTTTCCAATGCACATCGTCAGTAGAGCCTGAGAGCATTCCATTCGTTCCTGCTTCTGGAAAGGTGTGAACAGCCAGGCAACTCAGCGAGCGGGTGCCTTATGCATGTGAAGATGGTCTTGAATGATTTTTTCCACTGACCCCACACTAATCTTGACATTTTGGGCTGGGTAGCGAATAGTTACGCGGCCAATTTTCCAAAATGGCGACCTCCACTTGCTGGATGGTGTGTTCATCAATAGCAGAGTGGGGTCGCCCTGGAATTGGAGCCGTTTGCACCGAAGTCCGACCACATTTGACTTGACGATGCCAGTTCTTGACGACATCATATGATGGGGAATCCTCACCATAAACCTCTTTCATCTCATCGAACGTCTCCTTTGGTGTGCGGCCATTCAAATAAAGGAACTTGATGACTGCTCTGTATTCCACTGGGTCTGTTATCAAACCTCACACCACTTCAGCACCTGTAAAATCAAGAACATTGTCAGTTCTGAGTTTCAAATTGGCATCTAACCTTGTAATGCTAGTCAGAAATATATGACTATTGAGCCAAATTATAGTGAGTTATTTCTATTTTATATCAAATCTATGTAATTAGCCTGATTGGTACAAAGTTGGCATCTTGCTGGTTTTAAGTTGACTCGATGTCTTGCTTATTGAGTCCAAAGGTACAAGCCTATTTACACTTCTGTTGACTGAATACACATAAAGTTTTTACCTTTCATTGTCTTAGTTTAGATTTCTGTGTACTTTTGACTTATCCTGTGGAGAAGTGTGTTTGTGTATGGTACTTTGACCTCTGGAGTTGGCCACTCCATGAAAGTAGGATAGACAAATAACACATGGGCATTTTTCAAGCTGACACAGCATGTCTGCCATTTTGTTTTAGTCGGATATATATATCTCTTACATCAGCCATGAAAACGAGGAAACCGCCTACCTGTGGTAGAGACGTCTACACACAGTGTTGCCTCCCTGCGAGTTTTTTATTTCCTGCGCCATTCTTTCCCGGTTTCTCATGGTTGAAGCAAGAATAGGATCGATGGTGAAGTTATAAGCACTTAAAACCTTTGTAAATAACTATTTTTCTCTTACAAACTGTACATAATATCTCACTATTTTCTGTAATCATTTTATGTTAACATTTTATCATACTTGATTTATTATTGGACTGTTGTAAAAATAAAACTGTGTTATATCGTTATTGACTGATTGACCTTCTATAAAGCTGTACCCGAACCTGATAAAAAATTGGTAAAACAGGTCCTGCATGAAGCCGGACGTGTGAAAAGGGAGCTCCGTGAGGAAGAAGCTAAATCGGCCGAACTAAACCCCTAACCGGCGGTGAACACCGCTTATTTGACAGTGCATAGTGCTGAGAGCATTAAGAGCTTCGGAGGAAGAAGTCCGGTGACTTACGGAGCAGTGTGAACGCCGAGGAAGAGCCGGACAGCTCAAAGCGGTTATGTCCGCCATCTTCTAGCGAGACGGTGAAGCTGTATATACAAGAGCTCACCTCCTCTCCTGACTGAGAAACCTTTTGGTGGGGGGACCGGCACCTACACAGCAGCGCCCGCTGGCCAGCGGAGATCGGCAGACTCCACGAGACCTACACCGGAGGGGACAGCGCCCTAGCACCGGGTGAGGGAACCGAAGCGTCCTCGACCGCCATCTTGCCCGCGTGGTGACGGGGAGCACTTCTCTGCCCACCGGCAGTGCGTAGCGGCGTTCTGCGCGTTAGAACAAGACGCTGAGGGAAGAAGTCGGTGCCCCGTGGCTGGGCCCCGAGACGGAGAGGTGACACCGGAACCACCAGCAGCATTTGGTCGGGCTGTGACTCCAGGCCCTGCTACCATCAGCAGCCGCCATTTTCAAAGGGTGCTGCGTTCCTGCTTTCCGGCGCGCAGCGGCGCTAACTCCATTAAGGTTAGTAACGGCCAGAGCTCCCATCCAGCTCCCCAAAGAGGGAGACATATGCTTCTAAAAGCACCCTACAATAACCCGGGCCCGCATACGAAAGAAACATTGCTAAATTTGGCGGGCGAAATATTGTATGCTGATCAGGGAGACCTCTGACTAGCCCTGGCTCCACTTATATACCTGCAACTATTAGAGGAGCATTAGGAGTAATTATACTGCAATATTTAACGAAGTTCACAACAAATCCGGCAAACTAGAGCACGGCTAAATTCAGACATGCCAACTCTCCTGCTTTTGGCGGGGGAGTCCCGCTAATGGGGGTCCCCCCCCCCCCCCGCCCTCCCGGCAGAGTTGGCATTCCTCCCGCCTTAAATTACCGCGGCGCAAGAGTAGCGCTTGTGCGCTACTCTTGCGGTGCCGGACCGCTCCAACAGGCGGGTGAAGCGGCCGCAGCGGCCGCTTCACCTGCCCGGAGTCTCGCTGTGCAGTTAGAAGGCAGGAGGGATCGCTCCCTCCTCCCTTCTCCCCCTGTATGTACAGTGCTGGTGTGCGCCGTACATACAGGTCAGCGTCGTAGGGGGTGTGACGTGCCTCTGCACTCACTTCCCCTGCGTCGCTGAGGAGATCGGAGATGTCCGGAGCTGCAGGAGCCTGGTGAGGTAAGTGGATTTTATTATTTTATTTTTATTAGCTACATGGGGCACTACCTGGCTACTAAAGGGGGCAACTACCTACCTGGCTTCTAAAGGGGGCAACTACCTACCTGGCTACTAAAGGGGGCAACTACCTACCTGGCTACTAAAGGGGGCACTACCTGGCTTCTAAAGGGGGCAACTACCTACCTGGCTACTAAAGGGGGCAACTACCTACCTGGCTTCTAAAGGGGGCACTACCTGGCTACTAAAGGGGGCATACTGGCTACTAAGGGGCAACTACCTACCTGGCTACTAAAAGGGGGCAACTACCTACCTGGCTTCTAAAGGGGGCAACTACCTACCTGGCTACTAACGGGGGCAACTACCTGGCTTCTAAAGGGGGCAACTACCTACCTGGCTACTAAAGGGGGCACTACCTGGCTTCTAAAGGGGGGCAACTACCTACCTGGCTTCTAAAGGGGGCAACTACCTACCTGGCTTCTAAAGGGGGCACTACCTGGCTTCTAAAGGGGGTAACTACCTGGCTTCTAAAGGGGGCAACTACCTACCTGGCTTCTAAAGGGGGCACTACCTGGCTTCTAAAGGGGGCAACTACCTGGCTTCTAAAGGTGGCACTACCTGGCTACTAAAGGGGGCAACTACCTACCTGGCTACTAAAGGGGGGCAGCTACCTACCTGGCTTCTAAGGGGGCAACTTCCTGGCTTCTTAAGGGGGATACTACCTACCTGGCTTCTAAAAGGGGCAACTACCTGGCTTCTAAAGGGGGCCACTACCTAACTACTAAAGGGCGCAACTACCTGGCTAACAAAGGGGGCTACTACCTGAATACAAAGGAGGCAACTACCTGGCTTCTTAAGGGGGCAACTACCTGACTACAAAGGGGGCAACTACCTGGCTACAAGGGGGCATCTACATGCCTGTAAGGGGCACTACCTGGTTATGGGGGGGGGGCTACTACCTGGCTATAAGGGCATCTACCTGGCTTTCTTCCAAAGCCATTATGCAGTTAGGCGGAGTGGGTGTGGCTTTTTGAAGGGGCGTGTCACACCAAAAAGATGGGCGTGTCCATGCAAAATTTTTGCCGCGGCGTGCTACACACGCCGCCCTCTTTCATCTCCTGCTTTTCCATTTTCAAAAGTTGGCAACTATGGCTAAATTACAGAAATTATTTCTGAGCTGCACAACTCATCTCTATTTGGTCTAGCCAGTACAACAAAGCACAGAGGGTTGCTAGGCAACGGAGTCCCTCCACTACAATTTTAAACAACAAGATTCCATAAGCAGCACACTTCATCAACAGGGAATCTATCTTGATAATAAAAGTCACTGTTTCCAGTCCGATCAACTAACAATTGGAAGCGCAGTCCTTTAACCCTCTGGCGACAGATAGAGCACATCATTAAAATCTATTACTTAACAGTCAGCTCAGCACATTAATTTCTAGTAATAGCACAAAGCAACAGTAAGCAGTACAATCCGTTAATATAACATCTCATTGGGCTGGAGTTGAAGCTTATTAAGACACAGTAAAAGGTGCATTTCTCCACTAGGAACAATAACTCACCAATAAGAAGTTTGAATCTGTCAACTGGTTACTACACTAACTAGTAAATAACTCTCGATTAACTATCTAATTCATCAATAACTTTTAACACTTCTTAAATACGAGGATCAGAACGTCACATCTCTCCCCTACAATAAGATTCATATAAAAGAAAATTGACTGTCGCTTAATGATATGACCCCCTAATAATAAACGGAACAATAACCAACAAGCAAAAAAAAAAATAATTATCCCTATCCACGAACTCAGAGCATGCCAGAAAACTCTACACCGGGAACACGCACTATTTCCTGGATCACGGCTGGTTAACTTGCTGTAAGGATCGACAACTCTGTATATTTAGCCTCCTGAGACCTCTCCATCTAGCAGACCGGAATGGGAGGGAACTCAAAGAAGAATAAATCTCAACCTACTAAGTTAACCGACTTTTATCAAACTCCGTCTACAAGATCCCAAAACAAGGATAGACCAGCAATATCCCCACCTATGTCCCAAACTTCATCCAGGAGAGATTCCGGAGAGATGGAACATCATGATCCGTCAGGTTCCTGCTATACATCTGAACAGACCCTCCAACGTCTCTTCTCGTCCTTTAGAGAAACCCTGCAAAATGATTTCAAAATGATGATGGGAGACTTTAAAGCCGACATACAAGCATTGGTCTCTCGCACGGACCATGTGGAAAAAAAAATGGCGGAGTTTGCAACATCGCACAATCTCCTCATTGATGCCAATAACGCCCTGGAAGAAGAAGTCCAGAAGCTATCATCCAAACTCCTGGATCTAGAGGATAGATCCAGACGAAATAATATTCGCATCAGGGGAGTTCCTGAATCAGTCACCTCAGAAGCACTCCCGCGGTTCTTGATGGATCTAATGGCATTAGTATTACCAGAAGCAGATGACCGGGATCTAATGATAGACCGCATACATAGACTTCCCAAGTCAAGGCATCTTTCTCCCTCCATCCCAAGAGATGTAATAGCTAGAATACATTTCTTCAAAACGAAAGAGAAATTCTTAAAAGCCATCAGAGATGCTGCGAACCTGCCTGATAAGTTTAAAGATTTATCTATATACCCAGATCTTTCCGCAGGCACCATGCTTAAAAGAAAGGAATTCGCTCCTCTGACCAAAATCCTAAGAGAAAATAATATCTCCTAACACTGGGGTTTTCCTGGTAAATTGATCATCACAAAAGATTCAGCTACAGTGGTATGTACCTCCCCAACGGCAACAAGAGAAACCCTGCTCTCATGGGGTCTTTTGGCGACACCTTCTAATACTCCGTCGAAAAGGAGAGAAAACAGACCGAACCTGGTGTCACCAATATGGACTGAAGTCACCCGTCGCTCCAGAACACGTCATAATGACTGAGCAACCGCCGGCACAAAGTAGTCTTCCATTCACGATGTTCCCCGTTAATGAAGATTAGGGTCAAATTACCCTACTTCTGCAGGACAACTGCGTGGACTTTCCCCAACGCTGGTCCCTGAATCAGGGGACAAATCATGATGTTTTGGTATCCCTCTATTAGTGGGATCCTTTTGGTTAACTTGTTCGTTTTAGGTTTATATGCCATTTGATGCTGTTCAATGCCATTATTGCTCCAATTACTGTCAAAAGGTTGAAATCGGCTCACCGAAGTAAGCTCGGGTCTAGCCATTATGGGGATTAAGCTCATGTCTCTAAACGCCAATGGGCTTAATTCCCCCTTTAAATGATCGTCTTTATGGAGGGATGTCCTTAAATCCAAAACTGATATCTTGTGTGTTCAAGAAACACATTTGAAATCAGCAGACTCCCATAGATTGAGAAATAAACATTTTCCCCATTCCTTCCTCACCCCAAATGAAACTAAAAAAGCAGGGGTAGCAGTGTTTATCAGAAATACAGTGGAGTTTCAAGCATTTGAGGTCATACTAGACCCCAAAGGAAGGTTTATCATTGTGCAATGTGAACTTAACTCAATCCCTTACACAATATTAAATCTTTATGCCCCGAATGTTAACCAATATTCTTTCATAACTAAAGCTATAAAGAAAGCAAAGAAAATGTTAAGGGGAGATTTGATAATTTGCGGAGACTATAATATAGTGGTCGATAGAACTTTAGATAGATCGAAAGGTAGTGCCCATTATGCCCCTGAAATGAAACAACTCTTACTTCAAGAAAAACTACATGATCCTTGGCGTTATCAGCATGCCAATGAAATAGATTACACCTTCTATTCTCATGCCAAAAATACTCACTCTAGATTAGATTACTTTCTGGTAGACAGAAGAGCATTGACAAATGTCCTATCAACAGAGATAAGTACGGCTACATGGTCAGACCATGCCCCTATCTTTCTCACTTTAGCAAATACTTTCCCTAGAGGCTCTTTTATGTCGTGGAGAATCAATCACTTCTTACTCAAATCACAAGATATAGTGAAAGAACTTAAGGAAGCTTTACTAGATTATTTCCAGTTGAACTCACCATCTTCCCCCTCTGCGGAGACCTTGTGGTGCGCCCATAAGGCAGTAATAAGAGGAGTTTGCATTAAAATCGCCTCTCGGGAGAAACGAAAGCGAGAAAAAATCCTGGCAGACTTGATCCAAGAAATAAACACGTTAGACAAACAATTCAAAGTGAACCCCTTGCAGAGCACTAAGGACAAACTCATGGCCAGTAGGCATAAATTACGATCACTCTATTTGAACCAATATGAAGCCCACTTGTCTAGACTTAACTGGACATTTTACGTGCAGGGAGATCGACCATCTAAACTCTTAGCTAGAAGAATTAAAAATTTACAGATTAAAAACAAGATTCCCTACCTCACCAACCCCTATAACTCCAAAATTCGAGACCCGCAGCTCATTGCAAATGCATTTGCATCCTACTATCAAAATTTGTATAACCTAGGGGAAGACCCCTCTATACCAAAGATTACCAATTCCCATATACAAGACTTTTTGAGAAAAGTAGACCTCCCAGTCTTAACGGAAGAACACTTAAGAATTCTAAACAAACCATTAGAAATAATTGAAATAGAGGAAGTGATTCACGCTTCTAAACTGAATAAAGCCCCTGGCCCTGATGGTTTGACCAACGAATATTATAAATTATTTTGCCATACTCTAACCCCGCATTTATTAGAAGTATTTACGAGCATAATAGAAAAAGGGAAGACTCCCAAGGAAATGTTATGCGCCACAATCTCCACCATCCCCAAACCAGGAAAGAATTTAGATCAAGTCATTAACTATAGGCCTATTTCATTGCTTAATTGTGACATTAAATTATTTTCAAAAATTTTCGCCAACAGACTGAATAAAATATTTCCCTTTATAATTAACAAAGACCAGGTGGGCTTCGTCAAAGGTCGTCAAACACGAGATGGTATTAGAAGAGTACTTAATATCATACATATGATCAATCTTCACAAAATTCCATCCGTACTACTTTCATTAGACGCCGAAAAGGCCTTTGATAGACTCAACTGGGATTATTTGAGGGAAACTCTATTCAAATTTGGATTCACAGGGCCTATAGTTAATGCAATCCTAGCGCTTTACTCTTCTCCCTCGGCTAAGGTATTTGCTACTGGATATTTGTCCAATTCCTTTTCCATTACTAATGGTACGAGACAAGGGTGCCCTCTTTCCCCATTGATTTTTGTGATATGTATAGAACCCCTGGCCGAAATGATCCGGAACTCTCTGTCAATATCAGGAATCCCTGTCTATGGAACGGAACATAAGATCAGCTTGTTCGCTGACGACATCCTAATTATCTGTCAGAATCCGGAACAATCGCTACTGAATTTATTAGAGATATTAAAATATTATGCTTCTGTATCGTATTATAAATTGAATATGGCTAAGTCCAACATACTCCCTCTTCACATAACAGATGCTCAAAAGAGCAAGCTAAGGAAACTTGAGTTCCTTTGGTCAGAAGAAGCCATTACCTATCTAGGGATTAAAATAACCCACTTCCTGACAAACAGCATACAAAAAAATCTAGAGGCCTTATGCAAAACATTAACTGAAGAAACGAACAAGTGGATGTCCTTCTCTCTATCTTGGATTGCAAGGATTAACCTAACTAAAATGGTTTTACTACCGCGCTTTCTATACATCTCAAGAGCCTTGCCATACCTATTCCCACAAAAACTGCTTCGTTCTCTGCAAACATTGATGTTTAAATTTATATGGGGAGATAAGCATCCTAGATGCAAACGACAACACTTATATAGTACCGTTAAAAGAGGGGGTTTATCTGTTCCAAACTTGGAACTTTATAACTTGGCTTCAATTTTGGAGCCCGTAAGTTATTTTTGGAAAAAGCCAGAGACTCACCATTGGTCCCAAATGGAGAACGCTTCGGCCTCTCCGTACTCGGTTAAGGACCTTTTGATAGCTGAGTTACTGAACCTTAACTATCCAGCTCCATCTTTTCCCTCTGTACATCATGCTATGCAAGCTTGGGCGACCACAGTTAAGCTTAATAAGTGGGTGTATACATCAAAATCCAAATGTTCGTTGACCCTTTTCCATTTAGCTTCACCACAACTATCACTTCATAACTGGATATCACAAGGAATAGTAAATATGAATCAATTGTTTCAAGGAGGGGTCTTTAAGTTCTTTACGGACATAATGGAAGAATTCTCATTGCACCGAAATAATTTTTTTAAATACCTACAAGTCAGACATATTATTAATTCCTGGTCTTGGCCATGGAAATCTAAATTATCATCCCCATATATTAACTTTTTGAAAGGGAAGAAAGGCTTTGATAAAGGCCTTTCTATCACATACAAACTTCTCTTGGAAGTAAAACAACCTACTAAACCAAGCTATATAATAAAATGGGAGGAGGAATTGGGATGTTGTTTTCCCCAGAATACCTGGAATACAGCCTCATCAATTTCCACTAAGCACTCCAAATGTATTAACCATTTGGAAATATCAAAAAAACTCCACCTTCGCTGGTACCTAACGCCTACCCGCGTGTCACATTTTGCCCCCCAAACGTCATCAATGTGCTGGAGAGGCTGCGGACAAAGAGGTACACTCTTGCACATGTGGTGGAACTGTCCTGGTGTATCTACTATATGGAAGAACATTGAAATTGTAATTTTAACTGTATTTTCTGTGTGCATAAATCTTACGCCAGCTCTAGCTCTTCTAGATATTGACCTTATAGATATCCCCTTTACATTACAAACGGTGCTATTCCACATACTAGTGGCTACTAGATTAGCTATAGCCAAACATTGGAAATCCCCTTCCCCCCCAAATGTCAAAGAAATTATCTACAGAGTTAACTATCAATACAAATGTGAAACCTCCCTAATTGTTCCTCCGCATCTAGCTCTGAAAGCCAAGAATAATTGGAAGATTTGGGTAGTCACCTTTCTTCCAGTAGTTTTACAACTTATATTGGAAAATTTATATCGCTATCTACTCTTACACCTAGAATTGAGACTATTTTAAGCCTATGATTGATCTTCCTGACATATGATCAAAATAAGGTCCATGTCTGGAATCGGAGCTGGTTCATCTGACGTAATTCTGGATTCTGCTAATTCTCTGAATTTGTTCATGATTACCTTTGTATTACTTATTATGGCACTCAATATGGCACTTTTTTATGTTTTTTGTTATCTTATACCATACTGTAATGCAGCAGAGTAATGTTTCTACTCTGTGCTCTTTAAGCCTGTTATTATCTGTTTAAATTCAATAAAAATCTAATGATTTAAAAAAAAAAAAAAAAAAAAACAATTGGTACTTGGCGCTGTGAACGGGATACAGCAGAAGGTTTACCAGTCAATTCTGAGACGTCCAGTAATCCAGAAAATAGGGAGAAATTGTGTAAAATATGTCTGTGTTTAAGGAAACAGTGATTGCTAGTGAATGTGTTGAGATTCAGGGGTGGGAGCAAGCTCCTTGCTGTGTTTTGGCCAACAAGTGGTCACAAAGCTGTAAGCAGAAGCAAGGACAAGGAATTCTGCAGAGTTACAGATATCAGAGTGTGGAGGAAGACAAGAGCAGAGAAGAAGTTCCCGTGAGGAGCATAGGTTGCCAGAGAGGAGAGGCAGAGAGAGTGTGAGGGTTAGGGTGTTGTAGGTTTGCAGGTATCTGACAGAAGAAAGCCGACACCTCTGCCATGTTTGCTGCCAGGACAGCGGGTGGGGGTAAATTGAAGTCCCCCCTCGTAGACAGCGGGTGGGGGTAAGTTGAAGTCCCCCCTCGTAGAGAGAGTGCAGCCGGGTTTCTGTTAGACCAAGGAAGGATATCAGTATCAGTTTGTATATAAATTTACGTCTATTGTATAATTTATAATTCTGCATGTGCAGGGTCATTATATGAGAACAGCTCCTTATATTGCAGGGATATGTAGTTACATTGTTGCATATTTTTAATGAACTGAATATAGGAAATGTTACTGTCTTATAATGTCACTGACTTGCTTGTGCTTTATTTTAGGTGGCTAATATGATATATTTGATTTAAATGAACTAGATGATGGTGAAGGTGATTTCTGGATTATAGGAGTAACATATTGGAGTAGACGTCTTTATAAATTGGGTTACAACTAGATGACAGAAAAAATCCACGTGGTATTTACTGAGCTCATTATTGTGTGCACATTTTTTTTTTCTCGACCTTTGTTTCAGGGTTGTTTTCGTTTTATGCTATAGCCAGTTCCAGTTTCCAGCAGAGCAAGATGGACGCCTTCTAATAATTTTTTTTTTTCCTTTCTCCAAATGTCTGTCTGGGGGATGGGATTAAATTGTCTGTTTATTTGCAGGAGTTTCATAGTTTCATAGTTTGTAAGGCTAAAAAAAGACAAGTCGTCCATCTAGTTCAGCCTGAGTAAAGAAGAGATTTCTAGTGATCGGAGATCTCATGAAAGACCTCAGTGACATCACTTGTTAAACAAAGCCCGGGGCATATAAAGATAATTTTTTTAAAAGTTTTTTTTGGGGGGGGTTTCTTTTTGGTAGTACTACCCCCCCTATTGCTTTTTAGTAAAGGTTTTATTTCAACAAGAGTAAAAACGACTGCACAGTCATTATTAGAAAATCATTTTTGTTTTATTTTTTCCTTTTTGTTTGGAGCTCCAGTTGATGAAGAGTTAAGTTTTCTTTTTTGAGAGGAGAAGTGTGAAATTGAGTGAAGTGGGGATGGGTCCTTGTTTGTGTTTGATCAATGCTTGTATGTCTGTATATCCCTATTCATGAATCCTTATGCATTGTTTGCAATGGTAGATAAGACCACACAACTTGTTTACCTAGCAAAAGCAGAGAGTTTATGAGAATACTGTGACTAACCTGACAAGATGACCTGTTCACTGATCAAGAGATTATATGATAGAGGTTTTAAGTTTTAAATTTTTTTCTATTAAAAGCCATATGATCCACTGGAAGATGTAACACAGTTGAAGGTGTATGAGGGTTTATATGTTTATGATGACATAGAAAGTGTTTAAGGGTTTTATTCAGTGACAGATTAGATGAAAGCAGATCTGAGAAGGGCAGCTTAGGCCAATGCAGATAATATGTTAATGGTGAAAGAAAATCATGAATTATGTGAATATATATATATATTGCATCACACAAATAAGAAACATGAGAAGAGCTGTTAGAAAGTTTAGTGATAGAATGTTTTGATATTTTGAGCGCTACGGAGTGTGAAGAAGGATGATATGATTTGTTTTTTTGTAGTTTTATTTTGTGTTTTTATGCTGATATTAATTCAAATGCCAATATAAGAGTTTTATAGGAATCTTATTTACATGTGGTTGATTATCATGTGATAAGAAGTTTTATTATTCTGAAGTACATTCTTGCTGTGTCAGAAAGCTTCAAAGGCCAATACGGGCAGAGTTTTTTTTTTATTATTTTTAATTTTTATTACTGGACATTCATTCACTGCAGGGGTTTTGAAGATCAAACTGCAGGAGAGCAGATTATTCTACTGCTCTTATGTGACTGAGTATATGTGATTGAGGATTAAACAGAGTGCCATGTCCACCCCACCCCTCACAGCACAGGACAATTGAAATGAATGGTGTCATTGTTGTGCGATTACCCACAAGGATTCAAGTTTGTTTTTAAGGTTCATCTTCACACAGATTGCCAAGGGGCCAGGAGCCCGAAGACTGATGGGGGATTACGAAGGTGCCAGGAGCTGCCACAGACAACAAAGGATATCACAAAGCCGAGCTGATGCATTGACCGCCATATCTGCACCAGTGTTGATCGCCATGTCTGCACCAGTGTTGATCGCCATGTCTGCGCCAGTGTTGATCGCCATGTCTGCGCCAGTGTTGACCGCCATGTCTGCGCCAGTGTTGACCGCCATGTCTGCGCCAGTGTTGATCGCCATGTCTGCGCCAGTGTTGATCGCCATGTCTGCGCCAGTGTTGATCGCCATGTCTGCACCAGTGTTGATCGCCATGTCTGCGCCAGTGTTGATCGCCATGTCTGCACCAAGCACTGATCACTGACCGCCCCGTTTGCATTGGCATTGATACAGCCAAGAGGCTCTGATATCTGCACTCATTCCCAAATCCTATCATCACCAAGATGGAGACAAGCTTGTGTTTTATCAACCAGGTAGTGAAGGGCACAATAACCCCTGCACTATCCTGCATTATACGCATGTTGTGTTACAGTCTAAGAAGATTTAAGAAGAGGAGAACGACTTCTACAGAGATATTACGCACAGAACTATTTATTAAAATTTTTTTTTTAATTTTTGTTTTCAGCCTATAGCCGTGGCCAATGTTGTTTTCTGCACTTAGCAACAATGAATTAGTTTTCAGAGTATCTATAATTTGACTCAAATAGTCAGGAGTGGATTGTAATGCTAGTCAGAAATATATGACTATTGAGCCAAATTATAGTGAGTTATTTATATTTTATATCAAATTTATGTAATTAGCTCTGATGGTACAAAGTGTGCATCTTTGCCTGGTTTTTAGTTGACGCGATGTCTTGCTTCTTGAGTCCAAAGGTACAAGCCTATTTACACTTCTGTTGACTGAATACACATAAAGTTTTTACCTTTCATTATCTTAGTTTAGATTTCTGTGTACTTTTGACTTATCCTGTGGAGAAGTGTGTTTGTGTATGGGGACTTTGGACCTCTGCAGTTGGCCACTCCATGAAAGTAGGATAGACAAATAACACATGGGCATTTTTCAAGCTGACACAGCGTGTCCGCCATTTTGTTTTAGTCAGATATATATAACTCTTACATCAGCCATGAAAACGAGGAAACCGCCTACCTGTGGTAGAGACGTCTCCCTGCGAGTTTTCTCTTTCCTACGCCATTCTTTCCCGGTTTCTCATGGTTGAAGCAAGAAGAGGATCGATGACGCCACTCGACAGGTGAAGTTATAAGCACTTAAAACCTTTTTTAAATAACTATTTTTCTCTTACAAACTGTACATAATATTTCACTATTTTCTGTAATCATTTTATGTTAACATTTTATCATACTTGATTTATTATTGGACTGTTGTAACAATAAAACTGTGTTATATCGTTATTGACTGATTGATCTTCTATAAAGCTGTACCCAAACCTGATAAAAAATTGGTAAAACATAATTATAAAACTTGGCAAAACAAACCTATAGAGACTTACATCATTACACAAGTGCAGTTCCAGCAACCTGTGATAAATAGAAGTGAGTCAAGGGAAATCTTTAATGTACACTCCTCGTATGAGCTCATGTTGTAAACGTATACATTTGTATCCGTTATAAAAATATAGACAATCCTGCCCAATCAAATTGCAATGAAAAACGAGTGACAGCCATTAGAGAAGGTAGTAAAAAAAAAAAGGATGTGAAATATCTGCTGAAAACAGTGCACGCTTGGCATCCGTTTAGCGTATACTTTATAACGTACACCTTTTGACCTATTGTAGAACGCAGTGCGTGCGGTTATTAACTCCTTAACGACTGCCCACCAACTTTTGGTGGCGTGGTTTTCAGGTCGTTCGTCTGCAATGACGTCTTTTGCCATCGCTGCGGACATCGGCATTTGCGGCTCCCGGCACCGCAGCAGCGCTGAGAACGGGGCTGTACTACACAGCCCTGTTCCCAGCATAGCTCCTGCAAGCGCAGGGGAGCGGGGGAAACCTCCGCTCCCCAGTGCTTTAACCATTTGATTGCCGCAGTTCGTCAACACAGCGCAATCAAAGGGTTTCCCTGCTCTGTCCGGTGATCGGAACGCCCGATGACCCGACAGAGCCCAGGGAATGGCTGCACAGTCAGCCCTGTGGACCTAGAATAACCCCAGAGCTGTCTGTGTAAGAAGCCAGTGATCAGGGCAGACTGTGTCAGACTGACACAGATTATAATGTGTTAGCATATATGAATATGCTGATATGTTACTAAGTGTAAAAAAAAAAAAGTAACACAGTTCTCCATTCATGGGAATTAAAAAAAAAAAAAAAAAAAAAAAAGTGTAAACAAAATAAAAAAATAAAATAAAAATAAATATTTAATAAAAATTATTTGTGTATACGTTACACAAACAAAAAAACCTACACATATTAGGTATCCACACGACTGTAAGAACCCTCAGAATTAATCTAACAAGTTATTAAGTGTGAAATGCGAAGGGTGTAAAAAAAAAAAAAAAAATGTGAAAAAAATGCTGCAATAATTTACAATAATTTACAAAGAAACGGATTTTAGCGGCAAAATCCGCAGCAAACGGATTTTAGCTGCAAAATCCGCAAAGAAACGTATGTTAGCGGCAAAATCCGCAAAGAAATAGTGTAGAAATGGAGTTTTGCGTCAAAATCCACTACGAAACGGAGTTTCGCATCAAAATTCGCGGGCCAAAACGGATTTTAGCATCAAAATCCGCAGCGAACGGATTTTAGCGTCAAAATCCGCAGCTAAACGGAGATTAGCGTCAAAATCCGCAGCGATCCGGAGTTTAGCGTCAAAATCCGCAGCGAACGGAGTTTAGCGTCAAAATCCGCAAAGAAACGGATTTTAGAGGCAAAATCAGCAGCGAACTGAGTTTAGCGTCAAAATCCGCAAAGAAGCGGAGTTTAGAGGCAAAATTTGCAGCGAACTGAGTTTAGCATCAAAATCCGCAGCAAACAGATTTTAGCGGCAAAATTCACAGCAAACAGATTTTAGCGTCAAAATCCGTAAAGAAACGGATTTTAGCGGCAAAGTCCGCAGCGAACGGAGTTTAGCGTCAAAATCCGCAGCGATACGATGTTTAGCGTCAAAATCCACGGCGAACGGAGTTTAGCATCAAAATCCGCAAAGAAACGGATTTTAGCGTAAAAATTGGCAGCGAATGGATTTTAGCATCAAAATCCGCAGCTAAACGGAGATTAGCGTCAAAATCCGCAGCGATACGAAGTTTAGCGTCAAAATCCGCGGCGAACGGAGTTTAGCGCCAAAATCCGCTGCGAACGGATTTTAGCGTCAAAATCCGCGGCGAACGGATTTTAGCGTCAAAATCCGTGGCGAACCGGAGTTTAGCGTTAAAATCCGCAAAGAAACAGATTTTAGCTGCAAAATCCGCAGCGAACAGAGATTAGCATCAAAATCCGCAAAGAAACGGAGTTTAGAATCAAAATCCGCAAAGAAACAGAGTTTAGCGTCAAGATTTGTAAAGAAAAATAATTTATCGACAAAATCATAAAAGGGAATCTGTCGTCATTTTTTTTTTTCTGGGGGGGGGGGGGGCTGAAATGGTTTTCCAGGAATATGTTAAGAATTTTGGAATTTTTTTTTTTTTTTTTTGGTTAGTGGTATTAAAAATTAAATACAAAATTGTACTATCTTCCTATTTCAGCCAGCAGAAGGAGCTAACCCTAGAAAATCTAGGAACAAGCCATGTAACAATTGCTGGAAAACAGCATGTAACCAACTGCAGTAAATGTGGGATAATCCTTCTGCAGGTGATATCATCTCCACCCCCATCCCTCCTCCCTTTGGCTGTGTGAGAAAGGAGGGGGAGGTATTTAGTCCAAGCCTCTCCATTTTGCCATGGACAAAAGGCACTAATGATGTGTTCTAGTAGTTTGTACACTGTAGTGGACATCAAATCTATTGACAGCAGCAGTTCCTCCAGTCATGTCCGTCGTTCCCCCTGATACACATCATTCCTCTTTAGTTCCTCCTGTCATGTACGTCGTTCCTCTTTAGTTCCTCCTGTCATGTACGTCATTCCCTTATGACATACGTCGTTCCTCTTTAGTTCCTCCTGTCATGTACATCGTTCCCTTATGACATACGTCGTTCCTCTTTAGTTCCTCCTGTCATGTACGTCGTTCCCCTCTGACATACGTCGTTCCTCTTTAGTTCCTCCTGTCATGTACGTCGTTCCCTTATGACATACGTCGTTCCTCTTTAGTTCCTCCTGTCATGTACGTCGTTCCCTTATGACATACGTCGTTCCTCTTTAGTTCCTCCTGTCATGTACTTCGTTCCCCTCTGACATACGTCGTTCCTCTTTAGTTCCTCCTGTCATGTACGTCGTTCCCTTATGACATACGTCGTTCCTCTTTAGTTCCTCCTGTCATGTACGTCGTTCCCTTATGACATACATCGTTCCTCTTTAGTTCCTCCTGTCATGTACGTCGTTCCCCTCTGACATACATCGTTCCTCTTTAGTTCCTCCTGTCATGTACGTCGTTCCCCTTTAGTTCCTCCTGTCATGTACATCGTTCCCTTATGACATACATCATTCCTCTTTAGTTCCTCCTGTCATGTACGTCGTTCCTCTTTAGTTCCTCCTGTCATGTACGTCATTCCCTTATGACATACGTCGTTCCTCTTTAGTTCCTCCTGTCATGTACGTCGTTCCGTTATGACATACGTCGTTCCCCTTTAGTTCCTCCTGTCATGTACGTCGTTCCCTTATGACATACGTCGTTCCTCTTTAGTTCCTCCTGTCATGTACGTTGTTCCCCTCTGACATACGTCGTTCCTCTTTAGTTCCTCCTGTCATGTACATCGTTCCCTTATGACATACGTCGTTCCTCTTTAGTTCCTCCTGTCATGTACGTCGTTCCCCTTTAGTTCCTCCTGTCATGTACGTCGTTCCCTTATGACATACGTCGTTCCTCTTTAGTTCCTCCTGTCATGTACGTTGTTCCCCTCTGACATACGTCGTTCCTCTTTAGTTCCTCCTGTCATGTACGTCGTTCCCCTCTGACATACGTCGTTCCTCTTTAGTTCCTCCTGTCATGTACGTCGTTCCCTTATGACATACGTCGTTCCTCTCCACAACCACTGGTATAGAGGCTAATCCCCCCACCACAGTATAGAGGCTAATCCCCCCCACCACATGTATAGAGGCAAAATCTGCAGCAAACAGAGTTTAGCGGCAAAATCCGCATAGAAATAGAGTTTAGAAATGGAGTTTAGCGTCAAAATCCGTGGCGAACGGAGTTTAGCGTCAAAATCAGCGGCGAACGGAGTTTAGCGTCAAAATCTACAGCGAACTGAGTTAAGCGTAAAAATATGCGGAGAACGGAGTTTAGCGTCAAAAAACACACCGAACGGAGTTTAGCGGCAAAATCTGCAAAGAAATGGAGTTTACTGTCAAAATCCGCAAAGAAACCGAGTTTAGGGTCAAAATTTGCAGCGAACGGATTTTAGCGGCAAAATCCGCGGCGAAACGGAGTTTAGCGTCAAAAACCACAGGGAACGGAGTTTAGCGTCAAAAACCACAGGGAACGGAGTTTAGCGGCAAAATCTGCAAAGAAATGGAGTTTACTGTCAAAATCCGCAAAGAAACAATTTAGGGTCAAAATCTGCAGCGAACGGATTTTAGCGGCAAAATCTGCAGCGAACGGAGTTTAGCGGCAAAATCTGCAGCGAACGGATTTTAGCGTCAAAATCCACGGCGATACGGAGTTTAGCGTCAAAATCCGTGGCGAAACGGAGTTTAGCATCAAAATCTGCGGTGAAATGGAGTTTAGCGTCAAAATCCACGGCGAAACGTAGTTTAGTGTCAAAATTCATGGCGAAACGGAGTTCAGCGTCAAAAACCACAGCGAACGGAGTTTAGCGGAAAAATCTTCAAATAATTGGAGTTTACTGTCAAAATCCGCAAAGAAACTTTTTAGGGTCAAAATCTGCAGCGAACGGAGTTTAGCGTCAAAATCCGCGGCGAAACGGAGATTAGCGTCAAAATCCGCGGCGAAACGGAGTTTAGCGTCAAAATCCGCGGCGAAACGGAGTTTAGCATCAAAATCCGCGGCGAAACGGAGTTTAGCGTCAAAATCCGCGGCGAAACGGAGTTTAGCGTCAAAATCCGCGGCGAAACGGAGTTTAGCGTCAAAATTCGCGGCGAAACGGAGTTTAGCGTCAAAAACCACAGCGAACGGAGTTTAGCGGCAAAATCTGCAAAGAAATGGAGTTTACTGTCAAAATCCGCAAAGAAACAGAGTTTAGGGTCAAAATCTGCAGCGAACGGATTTTAGCGTCAAAATCCGCGGCGAACGGAGTTTAGCGTCAAAATCCGCGGCGAAACGGAGTTTAGCGTCAAAATCCGCGGCGAAACGGAGTTTAGCGTCAAGATCTGTAAAGAATCGAATTTTCAGCATCAGAAGCGAGAGAACTTTATTAGCACCAAAATCCATAAAGAAAAGGATTTTTTTGCGTCAGAAGCGAGAAAATTTTATTAGTGTCAAAATCTGTAAATAAAGGGATTTTAGCGCAAAAAAACGTTAAAAAAAACTATTCTTGCGCCAAAATCCGTTATAAAAAAGCATTTTTAACGTCAGAAGCGAGAGAACTAAAATTAGCAGAAAAATCTTGAATTGTGCAAAAATCGTCAGCGACAAAAGCACGATCACTTTATTAGGAACAAGGACACGTCGCACACCTGTCAGCCTCTTCTTTGGCAGCCCTGCTGGAGCACAGAGGGGCTGGACATTCAGTAGCTGCTCCTCTGGACTCCACAATCATGGCTGCCTGCTCCCTGCAGACAATAGAGCATGCTAAGCTCACAGCAGGGGGGCTCTCACTGAAGTTAACCAGACAGGAATCCTTTGCAGTCTCTTACCTGCAGTAATCACTTTATGGCAGCTTCCTGAGTGTCCTGCAACTCACAGAGCAGAGAACTATCTCTGAAGGGGGAAGTGCTCCTACACACAGGAATCTCTATAGCTCTCTTTACAGACTCACAATCAAAATTACAGCAAAAGAGGATAAAAAGATGATAGAAAACACACACATTACTCATACATGCCAACTCTCCTGTTTTTGGCGGGGGGGTCCCGCTATTTGGGGTCCCCACCCGCCCTCCCGGGGGAGTTGGGATTCCTCCCGCCGCCAGTAGGCGGCGGGGTCTCTTTAAATGGCCGCGGCGACAGAGTAGCGCACTAGCGCTACTCTGGCGCCGCCGGGCCGTTCCACAGGCGGGTGAAGCGGCCGCAGCGTCCGCTCACCCGCCCGGAGTCTCGCTGAGCAGGCAGGAGGGATCGCTCCCTCCTCTCCCTGTATGTCCGGCGCCAGTGTGTGCACCGCACATACAGGTCAGCGGCGCAGGGGAAGTGACGCGCGGCTGCAGGGGAGTGACGCGCGGCTGCTCTCACTTCCCCCCCCTGCGCCGCTGAGGAGATCGTCCGGAGCGGCCGTGCTGCAGGAGCCTGGTGAGGTAAGTGGATTTTATTATTTTATTTTTATAGCTATATGGGGGGCTCTGCCTGGCAACAATGGGAGCACTACCTGGCAACAGAGGGGACATCTACCTGGCAACAGAGGGGGCACTACCTGGCAACAGAGGGGCCATCACCTGGCAACAGAGGGGGCACTACCTGGCAACAGAGGGGGCACTACCTGGCAACAGCGGGGGCACTACCTGGCAACAGAGGGGACATCTACCTGGCAACAGAGGGGGCATCTACCTGGCAACAGAGGGGGCATCTACCTGGCAACAGAGGGGGCACTACCTGGCAACAGAGGGGGCATCTACCTGGCAACAGAGGGGGCAACTACCTGGCAACAGAGGGGGCATCTACCTGGCAACAATGGGGGCACTACCTGGCAACAGAGGGGGCATCTACCTGGCAACAGAGGGGGCACCTACCTGGCAACAATGGGGGCACTACCTGGCAAGCAATGGGGGCACTACCTGGCAACAATGGGGGCACCTACCTGGCTAACAAAGAAGGGCACCTACCTGGCTACAGAGGGGGCATCTACCTGCCTGTAAGCTGCACTACCTGCTAATGGGGGGTTACTACCTATAAGGGCATCTACCTGGCTTTCTTCCAAAGCCGTTATGCAGTTAGGTGGAGTGGGTGTGGCTTTTTGAAGGGGCGTGGCATACCGACAAGATGGGTGTGTCCATACAAATTTTTTACTAAAATCTCCTGCTTTTTCATTTTCAAAAGTTGGCAACTATGACATTACTGCAAAAAAAAATTGCGACACAATCCCTTTAACAACTGGATTTTAGCGGCAAAATCTGTAAAGAATCGAATTTTCCGCATCAGAAGCGAGAGAACTCTATTAGCACCAAAATCCATAAAGAAAAGGATTTTAGCACCAAAATCTGTTAAAAAAATATTTTGTGTGTCAGAAGTGAGAGAATTTTATTAGTGTCAAAATCCGTAAAAAAAAATATATTCTTGCGCCAAAATCGCATTTTTAACATCAGAAGCGAGAGGACTAAAATTAGCAGAAAAATCTTGAATTGTGCAAAAATTGTTAGCGACAAAAGCACAATCACTTCATTAGGAACGAGGACACGTCGGACACCTGTCAGCCTCTTCTCTGGCAGCCCTGCTGGAGCACAGAGGGACTGAGAAGATGTTCAGTAGCTGCTCCTCTGGACTCCACAATCATGGTTCCCTGCAGACAATAGAGCAGAGCTGAGCTCACAGCAGGGGGGGGATCTCACTGAAGCTAATGAGACAGGAATTGTATCAAGTCTCTTACCTGCATTGTTTACTTTATGGCAGCTTCCTTTGTGTCCTGCAATTCACACAGCACAGGGCTCTCTCTGAAGGGGGGCAGGGCTCACACACAGGATTCTGTATAACTCTCTTTACAGACTCACAATTAAAATTACAGCAAAAGACATTAAAAAGATGATAGAAAACACACACATTACTGCAAAAAAAAAAAAAAAATTGCGACACAATCCCTTTCAACTATTCTCCCATAAAGTACAACTTGCCTCGATTAAAATGAGGCCTCATACAACTGCATCTGTGAAAAAAGTTACAACTGTTTAAATGCAGGGAGGCAAAAACGAAAAAAATGTTCTGGTCATTAAGTACTTTTCGGGCGTGCGGCTGTTGATGACGGTCGTTGCTCGTGCTCTTTCGGGTTGCTGTGCATGTATTTGATATCGTGCACGTGCGGTTTATACAGTAGCGCCAGATCTTTATTCATCTGAACATGGGGAAGAATTGGGGGATTTTCTTGTGGACAGTGATAGTGAATAATTATAGCACTGCAGTTACTCTGAGCACTGCTTTAAGATTCTGCATAAAAAGAATGAACTGTGAAAAGAAACCGTGCACAACAGCAGTGTACAACCTGTAGTAACACTACATCTCCCAGCATGCCCTGCCAGACACATGCTCACGGCTTTTCTAGGTTGTCCTTAGCGTGACTGCAGGGGTCTGCAAACTGCGGCTCTCCAGCGGTGGGGAGACTTCAACTCCCATCATGCATTTGTATCATCTATATCAGCGGGCATGATGGGAGTTGAAGTCTCCCCACCGCTGGAGAGCCGCAGAGGGCAGACGTTTATTCTTCCTCATTGACAGGATTCATACTAGAACTACATTTCCCTTGAGCCTTTGTTTCCGGAAGTGGCGTTAGCTTTCAGGTCAGCTGACAGCAGGGACTGCAGAAAGATGGCGATCTTCAGTGTTTATGTGGTGAATAAGGCCGGTGGTCTGATCTATCAGCTGGATAACCAGAACCCGCGGGCCGAGACGGAGAAGACGTTCAGCTTCCCGCTGGACCTGGTGCTCAAGGTGCACGATGAGCGGGTGTTGGTGTCTTTTGGCCAACGGGACGGCATTAGAGGTGAGAGCGGGCGGCTGAGGCAGGGAGGTGACCGCAGCGTCTATGACTGTAACTGCCGCTTTCCCCGCCCTAGGCTTACTAGGCATGGTACCTGGCAGCCAATCAGATTGCTGTTTACACTGGCCACTGCCCTGAGAGCTGCAGCCTGATTGGCTGAGCTGTAATGAGCGCGCTCCATGGATGAGGCTGTCCTTTGGGCTCAGTTCACATGTGCTTGGTTCCTTTTTCGCAGCGGTTCTGCTGTTTTTGGTCGATGTCGGCCCTTTTCTTCAGCTTTAGTCTGTGCAGGGCCACTATAAATGGGGGGGGGAATAGAAAAAAAAGTCCTATTTAGCTCCCGATCCTCCGCAGTTGTAGTCCTGAGCCATCCAACAAGAGGCACAGCATCCACTCACTGTGGGGCACGAGCCTCTGCTAATGGGCGATGCGAGGCAGCTCCTCAAGTAAAGAAGAGGGATGGGGGAGAGTATATGACTTCTTCTTTATTTATTTTCTGCCACAGAGGTCCCATTTGATGTTAATTCTAAAAAAAAGTGAAAGGCAAATTTAAAGGAAATCCAATTTTTTTTTTTTTACAAATTGAAACCAGACACTGATACATGTTAATTTATTCTTAAAGGGGTTGTCTCGCTACAATGATTGGGTTGTAATTAAAAGATCTTTAAAAACAAGCAGCTTTGCATATATATTTCATTAAAATGTCCTACTGATTTTGAGTAGCCCTTTAGTATTATACATCAGCTTCTCAAATCTCTATATAGCCGGGCTGTTGATCTTATCTTACTGGCTGTCAGGTCTGAATGATCTCATCACCTTGAAGACAGGTGGGGAGCAGAGAGCCCCTCCCGCACAGAATGCTTCTGTAGTGGAGGGGAGGGAGGACTTGGCGTCTGTGTCCGAGCTGCCTGGATTAACCCTGTGTGTCCCTGCTTCCTCCTGCTCTCTACACAGATTAGATGTGACAGCAGTGACCCCGTCTTTACTATAATCATGATATGTCTTTGGAACTGTGACTATACTAATACTATACAGATCAGGGGGCATGTGAATACTTTATGTTCTGTATTAGTGAGACATTCTGAGTATAGTAACACTGCCCTTGTTGTTGCTGGAGAGGAGACTTTTAAAGCTAACAGG